>JAWPHD010025667.1:0-15605 GCA_037043455.1 Cyrtodaria siliqua
TCATAAATTACTATGTAATTTAAAAGATTAAAACGACTAAGCGAATTTTAGAGATGACAACGATGAGGAAACCGTCCGCTTAATAAGGAGCGTATATGAAGTAAATATAAATAGTAATGGCTGAGCTAGAGTATCACCCTTTAAACAATACCATTACATATAATATAAACAAACAGTGTTAGCTTTGACAGATTGTCGTACACTATCCAATATTAATTATGTGTCACGTATGTTGTTTTTCAAACTATTGTATCAACAGATACGTCATATGTCATATCTGGGTAAAGCACCCATTCGAAGCAACATTGACCTAAATAGTGTACTGCGATGTTTACAACGTTAATATCATTAGCTCTACTGGCCAAGGGCCAGATGGCGAGTTGTCCGTCATCCGTCGTCCGCCGTCTGTCCGTTAACTTTTACCTCATTAAGACGATAGGGCCACCATTTTTCATCCGAGCTTTACCAAACTTTAGAGATTGTTACTATCTATGAAAGATCGGAAAAGTTCAAAAACCAGCAAAATCGGACTGGTAACAGTAGAGTTATGACCCTTGATTTAGTTAAAATTGCTATATTTTGCCTCGTTAAGACGACAGGGACTTCATTTTTCATCCGATCTTTATCAAACTTTACCAGATTGATAATATCAACAAAAGCTCAAACAAATTGGAAAACCAGCCAGATCGGACCAATAATAGCAGAGTTATGGACCTTTATTTATTTGAAAATGCTAAGACCCTATTGTCTTAATGAGGCCCAATATTGCATTTTTTACTAAATTAAGGGCTTTACTAATTTAAGGGCCATAACTCCGCTGTTGCTCTTTTTTTAATTATTTTGTTTTAAATTTTTAAAAAAAAAAAGAATTCTGTGTTTTTCTTCTTTTTTCTTTTTTTTTCAATTGCTTTTTAATCATTTTATTTGTTTTGTTTTGTTTTTTTGTTAACGCCATGTTGGATTGGACGAATCTAGATGTGCCTATTGCGTTTTTTCCCGGCTCGTTTGATTGTTGATGGCGTTACGGCCTCTTGACATTTTTTCTTTAAATTTCTTGTCGGCGCTACTTCTCCTTAACACCTTGTTGGATTTCGACGAAACTTGGCATGAATCATCGATAGAATGTCTAGTTGTGCATGTCGCGCTTTTGTTCCAGTTCGTCGATTTTTGACGGAGTCATGGCCATTTGTCATTTTTACTTTAAATTTCTTGTCGGCGCTACTCCTCCAAAACGGCTTGTTGGATTTCTACGAAATTTGGCAGAAAGCCTCAGTATGATGTCTAGTTGTGCAAAGCGCGATATATCAATGAAATCTTGGACAAGTTCGAAATCAAGCTAGATCTTGATAGTAACGACAGAGTTATGGCCCTTGATTTGTTGAAAAATGCTATATTGTATTAATCTTCGTTAAATCCGTAGTTACTTCATTTTTTATCTGAACTTTACCAAATTTGTTTAGAATGTTAATATAACCACTTGCAATGTTTTAAAAGAAGTACTGATGGGAATTTTATGTCGACAACCCTTGATATAAGAGCCGTTTCAGCCAGTAGCGCGTCCACAGGCCCTCTTGGGTCTCTTGTTTAATAAAAGCTACCAGTTACTATATACTATCTCTATCGTGAAATTATGTTGCCTTTATGGCAACTTGAGTGCTATTCTGTTCTGATTATGTTTTGTGCTATGACAGGTAAGTGTAATAAACTTTGAATTCACAACACCTTCAATTTCTTCATTTACGGTATAGAATTTAAATATACTTGCGTACTAATAGGATTTTGTTACCTGCATACGATTCTGTAATTTCTTCTTAATTTGAAGAACTAGTTAGGATGGAGGTAACTAGGAAAATAAAACGTGTCAGGTAAGCAAAGCTTTTTGGTTTAATTTCTTCGATGAGCGTGCATCTACAGTACTCTAGACGACATTTATAAGTATCCCAGTTATATTTTATTTCATATCTTTTATATGGAATGTACAGTGTTGAAGAAAAAATATCGCATGACAACTCATCAATATATTTTAACAGATTAAATAAATTTGAAAATAAAGAATCAATTTGTTAATCGGATTACAGTCAGTCAACCTTTAAAGAACGTGTTAAAAATTTGAGGAAATTATGATATGCAAATTATGATGAAAATTAGATGTTATATTAGCTTTAAAATCTGGATACTTAAACGTGTCGTCTAGTGTATGCCTGTAGATTACGTGTTCGTTAAGTAATATTTATAGCATGCTTTTTCGAGTATATGCGATTTATACTGCTTCTCGAGGGCCGCATGCCCGAGAGTGCAGTATAAATCCCATACGAGAAAAATATGCTATAAATGTTTTGTACCAGAGCCATTTTCCATCTACGCATGTGCAAGAAATTTTAGGGCGTTGCAGTTTTCAGTAAAATTAACAGCTCAATCAAGAAATTGGCATTATCACGCGACATGAGCATGACCCATGTTTTGATTATTGTAGCCAATCGCCTTTGTATATTATTGGGCAAATGCAATGTCAAGGAGTGCTGTTTTGGTAATGGTGTGGTCGTTTTGATTGACAGCTGTGTTGTAAATTACAACTGCGCGTGCGTAAAATTGAGTAGACCATGGTATAACTGCCGAATCTGTCATTTATAGCACGGCTGAAATATACGGGCATTTATAGCACGGTTTGGGCTCAGACCTTCAGGTTTATGAAAATTATATCATAAGCAAGAACAAAGGAAAACCATTAGAGCTATGGTACAAATTGCAGTTATCGCAGTATGAGACAAGGATGGCCGTTTCTTGCACTGAGTGACCCATACCTTTAAAACGCTAGGCACACCAATATGTGTTGTTACTATAATATCTGAATTACGACATGTATCTCTAAGGCCTGGAGAAGGGGTCGCTCCTTTTATCATTATTCCGATACTGTGTACAACTTCTAGCCAATTCAATTCATTAACATTTCTATGAAACGGCTCCTCGTCATTCCAGGATTTGTAAATATTACGATTCCGATATTTTGTTTAACACTAAGCTCTATTCAGTAATTACCGGGACATTATTATGTCAATTTATCAATTGTACATTTGGATATGTTCTAATTTTTTGTACCTTTTTAAAGAGAAATACAATTTTCTTGCTTTTTATTCATAAACACAACACAACTCAAAACAATAGTTTATATGATTGAAGCGAAACATAATCCTGGTGAGAATTTATTAACAATACGTATCGACAAACAAAATGTTTTTGACAGATCCATTGCTTAGCTACATTCAAACTATTGGCGAACGTATTTGGTAATCATATGTATTACGGAAAAACAAAGATTTTAAAGTAACTAACTCGCCAAATAACGACACAATTACACTACAAAACCGTTCATTAAAACCCTATCCAGGTGTTCATATGTAATATAATAGTGTATATGTGCCGATCAAATATATAGTATTTTTCAGTGGTTCTTAAAATTTGCGTAAAATGAGTTGGTAACTCTTAATTCAACGCTCCAGTTTAGAGTTTGACCTGTCTGGTTAAAGCAGTTTCTATTGTGTCTATAGAGGTTGTATTCTCAAAATATGTAAGAAATATATCCCTCGTTTTCCTATATAAGTCTATATATAAAAAATGAAAAATCTCCATATGCACACTTTGGACCCCGAAGCACGGTGTACATTATGTTGTAAACGTTGGCTGTTTTTGACGGGAAAGCTACTTTAAGGTCAGGGCAGTCAGCGTCAACAAAAGTACAAACTATTACACGTAAACAAAAGTAGAAAAAAACAAATGTAATGTAGAAACTATTACGCGTAAACAAAAGTAGAAAAAAACAAAAACATCCATTAAAACATTGATAAAGTTGAGGACAAGGACTATCACAAACTGACTTATATGGGACGTGATTTACAAACTTCGTAAGATTCTTGATTAAGGTCACTTCCATACAAGCGATATCAAATTTATTTAAAATTAGAGTTTAAGATCATTTTGAAACTCGGTTTACCCATTTACGTGGATTTCTTTATTTACACTGTCCTTTTGTTGCGCCTTAGAACCTGGTTTAAACGCCGCTGACCTGTTGGCCACTGAACGTTACAATGTTAATAATTATGAAGGAAGGTACGTGACATCACAAATACAAACGGGTTGACAATAGGGCTCCCGCCTTGGAATGCTGCACCCCTGTTTTCAACCCTTTTATGTTTGCGGAGTAGCATATGTTGTTTCCATTAGTCAATGTCATTGTTGATTGGTTTGATTCTGTGAATGCTACATGTCCCGATGAGTTGCTACAGATTCTGTATTTTGGGTACTCTTTTTTGCATGATGTAATAACTCAACCGGTGAAGATGTGTCGCACACACAGTGGCACATACGGTAGCCGGATTGGTTCGGACCTGAAGATGACTTTCCATTATTTCTGCCCTTTACTGATGATATTGTTTTCCTAGCGTCGTTCTTTACATTACTTTTTTTCTCTATCGACGACATTACATAAACATTACGGTCAACGATGACAGAATAGACGATTACTTGCCTCCAAGTATCAGGTTTAATAACTGCGCAGACCTTTCTCGAATTCTCTGTCTTGTTTGCGTATAGTCCATGTATGATTTCCAAACTATACATAACTAAAGCGTAGCATACACTAGAGTTGCAATGACTTCTCGATGTGTTTTGGATATCATTTGTATTAATTGCATTTCTATGTAGAGCCTTGACATTTCATTTTGTTTTCAGATGAATATTCATGGACGGATTCTCCCTTCAATCTTACTTCTAGCACCAACACGCTCGAGCCATTTACCAAAATTGAATATGAGAAAAGAACAACCGAACCACGTTTCAAAGAGGATACAACTAAGCGTGCGAACTACATCCCAAAAACAAATTTGTGGTACATTTTGGTGATAATGATATCCATATTTGCGATGCCTACTACGATGTGTGTACGGTTTTATTGGATGAGAAGACTACAGAAACAAAGATATAGATATATAAATGCTAGACACCGCAGCACCAGTGACAGTGATATATTTACGGTCGATTCACGTATGTATATTATTATGTGCCTATTAAATACACACTCTTCCTTATACGCGATTCAATAAACATATTTTATAATGTTTGAAGTTTATGTCCGCTATAAACGCATTTTTTGACGCACTTCCCAAAACATCCTGCATTACAATAGGTTGATTTTGTTTTGTTTGTATGGTGTTTCACGTCATTTTCAACACATGTAAGGTTATATATGACGGTCGATTTTTTTTGTGGTGGAGGCAGACCATACAATAGGTTGACATATAAACATTTACGACTGGTACATAGTACATTACCCATCGCAAATCCAATCATGTGTCTTTAAACTGTAACAAAACGTGACGTCATTTCGTATTGCGTGTTTGAGTATAACAATCAAAACAACTGCATTTGAAACGGATTAACCAGTTTTAACATTTTGACATTTGCGACAGTTCATTAGTCGTTCAACGGTCACAAATCTTACATTACGCGTTCCAAACAGACGAAACACTCTCCATAGTATATAGTAGTTTAACAGCGTAGTTTAACGGCACCGTTTTTTATTTCAGAAATTTCGCTTGACGATCCACCCCCTTCGTATGAGCAGTGTGTCGCCTACGCGGACCCGCCTCCGTACGACCAATTACCTCCTCAGTATCAGATGATTGCGAGCAGCAAAGAGGCTCTCACAGCTGTAAGAAGCAACAGCATGTATTCACAAGCAAACAACACTACATCATTAACATCAACACTTAATGACAATGTTTCCAAGAATTGAACATGCTAAAACGGGGTCAACAGTAACTTATATGGAGGGTGAAGCGAATTCATCTTTGCCAATAAAAGACGAAAACATATAGAGTGACGAGCATACAGAAAGAAAGGCCTTTGAGTTAGGTCTTGAAAACAATGAAAATCCCACACGCACAGCAACGTGCATTGATAACGCATTTAAAACGCACGTCGACAGCACTATACTACGTAATCTCAACGGTAGCGACGTAATCTCAGCGGTAGCGACGTAATCTCAGAGGTAGCGGAGATTTGGGCCGAGCGAGCAGGCTACAACGTTGTCATTTAATAAACACTGACATGGCAAAAGTAAAAGAAAACGAAGCAGACTCGTTTTTTTAAAGTATGTATACGGGAGGTCATATAAGGTGCCGTTGCACGCCCCTAGCACCGGATTAAGCGGTATTATATTATTGGGTTCGAAAATCCCAAAGCACCAGTAAGTAATACCACTACCGAAGTAAAACTCAATGAAACCACATGGATGAGCGAATTTTGCAAATGTTCAGTCATTTAAGCGTCATTCCAGAACATTTGGTGTGAAACAGCATTGTGCCATACCTTACATTGCAACTGTGACACCCTTTGAAGAAAATTTTATACTACTAGTGACTATAATTTACGGTCAAGGGACGAAATCATCTCTATAAGCTTTCGTTCTAATCATTTATTCGTGTTCGTAAAATGTGTATATAACGTTTTATTTGAAATAAAATAGCTTTAAACCAATCTCAAAAGAATGTATCACACTAGAGTAACAAATAAGTTATGGACATTAATGGACCGTCGATTTCGTCGGTGAATTGAATGTTACCTACACAATTTGGCATAAAAACAATAGTAAACATACTGAAGCTGTTGCAATCGCTTACTATTTCATCATTATTACCTAGGCTTTTGGAAAGTCAAGATAACGATAAGCTACCCATATTGTGGCAAACTTTATATATATAATATTCCCTACCTAACTTTGTATATATAATATTCCCTACCTAACTTTATATATATAATATTCCCTACCTAACTTTATCTTTATATATATAATATTCCCTACCTAACTTATATATATAATATTCCCTACCTTCCTCTCGTATTGTTTTGAGAGCTGCTATGTGAAATACATATTTTTAAGCAAGAGTTCAATGACCTTAGATAATAGCTGCAATGAACAATATCTGGCATTTATATTATGAACCAGTGACATAGTTTTGATAGACGTGCTAAACAGTGGAGGAACGTTATCTATTTGCATATTAGCTCAGTGACACCATAATAAATAACTTTTACAATGTAAAAAGACATCCCTTAAAGGGACACACGGCCATCCTGATTTTTTAAAAACTCACGGCGTCCCGTAAGTTTTTGTACATAACTTGCATTGGTTCAATCATTAATATTAATTATAAGAATAGTATGAAGCAGATTGGTTTTGCATAGTACATTTCACCAATAATATATTCAAAAATATGGTAGAATAAGACGACACCATGAAAACTCAAAATTTTATATAATTATAGGCAAGCAGGTTTAAAGTCAAAATGATACCGGATCAATAAATCGAGACAGTAATCTCAATGCTTAATAAACACTTTAAGATTGCCATGCGTCCCTTTAAAGACCAACTGAGACAATTGTCCTATATGCCGCATTACACATACCTTAGTATTATTCTAAACTAAACCGTTCGAATGTGAAGGGATATCTTTTTAAAAGGTGCATTTATATATATATTTTTGTGCTTTTTCAAAAGTATAAAATATGCAGTTGTGATCACTTTCAACTGTCTATCCTGAATAAAAATAAGAGGACATGTGGAAGCTCTACTGGCTAAAACGGCACATATATCAAGGGTTGTCGTCATACAAATTCCGATCAGTACTTCTTTTAAAACATTGAAAACAACCCCCCCCCCCCCCCCCCCCCACCCACTCACACACAAAACAGCAACACCCACAACAGAAACTTAAACCCTTGACCCATGCTAACAATTTAAGCAAGGTGTCCTAGTTGACCGCCTGTAGAGGAGCCCCTTTAAGCAGGCGGTCAAACGCTATTTAATATAATACTTTTGCCTCGAGTCCCTAAACAACCATACTAAATTAGAACTAGGGGTTGTTTTTAGTAAAGACAGATGTCTACCCTTCAGGAGAAAGGGCCATCAAACCGCCAAAAATCATTAAACTGGAACACGACGAAGACATGTGCAACTAGATTTGGTAATGTTCATCCCTACCAAGTTACATGGAAATCCAGGCAGCGGATTAGGAGAAGTATTCGGGACAAAGCTTATGTATTAAAACATTTAAAGGGCCATAACTCCACCATAAATCATTCAAGCGGAACAAGACAATGATATAAGCAACCAAGTTTGAATGAAAGCCGAAAGGGTGGTTGACGAAAACTAGTCCGGACAAAGTTTGTGTTTATTAAAACGTTTTAAAGAGCCACAACTCCACAAATATCATTCAAACGGAACACGACAACGATATGTGCAACTAGGCATGGTACTGATCAATACTGCCTAGTTTCACTGAAATCCAACCAGGTTCGGGAAAAGTTTGTGTATAAGGGCCCATAACTCTGACAAAAATCATTAAACCAGAACATTGCAATGACTTGCGCAACTAGGCTTAGTATTGATCATTCCTGCCATGTTTCGTTGAAATCCAGCCAGAGGTTCGGAGAACTAGTCTGTACAACGTTAGAGCATTAAAATTGTAAAGGGTATATAACCCTGCCAACAATCTTTTAACCGGAACACGGCGATAATATGCGCAACTAGGCTTGGTACTGAACGTTTGTTTTGTAAAACCTTTAAAGGTCCATAACTCTGCCAAACATCATTCAACCGGAACATGGTGATGACATGCACAACTAGGCTTTATACTTATCACCCTTTCCAAGTTTCGTTGAAATCCGGTGAAATCCGGCCAGGGGTTCGGCAGAACTAGTCCATACAAATTATGTGTATTAAAACCTTTAAAGGGTCATAACTCCAAAAATCATTCAACCGGAACAAGGTGACAGTAAGCACAACTAGGCTTGATACTGATCAGGCCTTGTCATAACAATATGGTAAAATTTGGTAAAGATCGGATGAAAAATGAAGGTGCTGGAGAGTTAACACATTCTTCAATAATTCAAGGGCCATAACTTTGGTGTTACTGGTTCGATCTGGCTGGTTTTCGAAACTGACCGAGCATTCATCAATTTCAGTACTCTGCCAAAGATTGGTAAATGTAGGATGCCAACTAGAGGCGATAGTGTGTTGACAAGACAAACTATAGCAATTTTCGTTAATCCAAGGGTAATAACTTCGGTATTATTGATCCGACCTGACTGATTTTTGAACTCGTCCGAGCTTGCATTGATATTAAAAATCTAATAAAGTTTGGTAAAGATCTAATAAAAAAATGAAGGTGCTAAATGTTGATATAAAAAAGTTAACACAAGTTTCAATAATTCAAGGGCCATAACTTTAGTGTAACTGGTCTAGTCTGGATGGTTTTTGAACTTGCCCGAGCTTTTATCAATATCAACAATCTAGCAAAGATTGGTAAAGGTTGGATGCAAAATGGAGGCGCTATAGGGTTCACAAGACGAAATATAGCAAATTTAGTTAATTCAAGGGCAATAACTCCGGTGATACTAGTTCGATATAGCTGGTTTGCAAACTCTTCCAAGCTTTCATTGACATAAATAATCTGGTAAAGTTTGGTAAAGATCAGATGAATAACGGAGGCGCTAGAGTGTTGACAAGACAAAATATAGCAATTTTCGTTAATTCAAGGGCAATAACTCCGGTGTTACTTGTCCGATCTGGCTGGTTTTCAAACTCATCGGAGCTTCCATTGATATTAATAGTCTGGTAAAGTTTGGTAAATATCGAATTAAAAATGGAGGCGCTAAAGTGTTGACCAGACAAAATATAGCAATTTTTGATAATTCAAGGGCAATAACCAGGTGTTACTGGTCCGTTATGGCTGGTTTTTAAATTCTTGCGAGCTTTCATTGATATTAATAAAGTTGGGTAAATATCGGATAAAAAATGAAGGTATTAGAGTGTTGACATCAAAAAGTTAACGGACGACGAACAGACGACGGACGAAAGTGTTTCGTTATTATATATGGGAACTAATATTATCAAAGGTTGGGTATGATAAAATATATCGCAGATTTCTCTTAATAAATTTGGTTGGAAATTATAAAAAACTCTTACTTATATTACAAATTAAAATGTGCTGCCTCCATAGACTTTCGGTTATAAACATTTGACCAATCACATTAGATAATTCCGTCACGTGTTCAATATGGATACTCCCATCATTCATTTGTTGAAGTTAGGTCGCTCAGGCGCTTAGACGACCTAACTTAAAATCTAGCAGTTAGTCCACGCTTGTCAAATATAAACCAAGATAAAACCGCATTGCCAGTGTAATGAAGTAGACTAATGACTTCCCGGTTATTGCACTACATAAAATAATCATTAATTTACTGACGAAAAATTACTCTCTTGGAAAGGACAGTTATATTATGACCTCTCACATGCACTAAAGTGAACTTCGTAAATTAATGCCTACCCACCTTCCCCACATTGGGTGATTTATCCCCTCCCTCACGATCGCCCTTAAATCTTTCTGGTTTTCTTTTTCTCCCTGTCTTTCTCGTTTCATCCGTTTCTCTCCTTCCCTTCCTCTACTTTCTCCTTCTCCTTGAAATGAATTTGGATTGGGTAGTTGAAAATATACAGCTCTATAATGCATATATATATGTTTAATTACTACACATATCTAAAAAAAGCTATTATATTTTGGCTGCAGCACTTTGTTTAAATTTCGAAATATACCTTTGAACAATTTAATATATGTACTTCAAAAGAGAAAGTTGAAAGGTTATGCAATTGGCAACGTGTTGAAAAAATGTAGACATTATTCCTTGTTTGGTATACAACTGAAGACTAACGTTTTGAATGTTAATTTACACATGACGTCATGCAACTGTCGTTGTTGATATCAGCGCGTGACTTCTATCTTCCACCATGTGTAATATATACAGAGATTATTTAACTGCTGGGATCGATTATAGGGAAATCCTTTACGAGTGGAAGATGTGTGATTCTTTTCACGAACGAGCTGACGCGAGTCAGTGAAAAAACGAAGCACGTCTACCATCAAGTGAAGGATTACCCAAAAGTCGATCCAAGCGTTAAATAATCTATTTATTACATTTTAAATTACGTTTTTGCAAACAAATATTCGCTTTATTGAACGTTATCGGCGGACGACGTCGAAGTCAGCAAAACTTTATTGACGTCACGACTCAACGTCGCAACGTTAGTTATTATTGTGTTCTGTGTTAGCAACGTTAGTTATTATTGTGTTCTGAGTTAGTTATTAATATTTAGCGATTATGAATACTCTTGCACTGAGAAATCCCGATCTTTCACGCATAGAAATGTAATAACAGGCTTTCCACCACCCATGTAAAACGCGGATAACTTTATCCTGTATGGAAGAATTACTGTATCTACATACATTACGCAAATGTACTGTCAAGCGCGTAGTAAATTTTATTGCTATTTAAGTGTCAATATATATTCAATTTAATGCATACATAAATGTTTAGAGGAAACCGAAGTCTTTGTATAAGTATAATACATGTCACGCAATATGTAATACGTGTCACGCAATGTGTAAAACGTGTCACGCATTCTCATGTATCCATGTGTCCGTATATACATACAAAATGCAAAGCATCAATACAAATACATTTTAAACTATTGCAGTATGAAATAGAGATAAGCTGAAAGTAAACACGTATTCAAGTTTTAACCTTTTATTGTTTTAACCTGGTTTAAGCCCTCAGCAGCCCGTTTTGTCATTGACCGTTCCAAGGCGATAGCTCTATTGCCAACCCTTTTATGTTTGCGATGTCATATCTGGCTTTTCAATCATCTTTGTAATTATTGTTTGTTTCTATATGTGTATTTGTTGACTATTGGCCTTGAGTGCAACATTTGACTATTGTCCTTGAGTGCTACATTTGACTATTGTCCTTGAGTGCTACATTTGACTATTGTCCTTGTGTGCTAAATTTTCTGTTCGACTTTTATTCAGCTGCCGAAGGCAGCTGACTCTTATATGGCTTTAGAATATGTCTATGGTTCACAGACTGTGAATCATGTATCCGACAATAAGCATGCATTACAACTTCAATTCCTAGGAAACCCGTCTAAAAACTCGAATGGTATAAACACATATTTTTCAATGTTCAAAGCTTGCCGTTTTATTGCCTCAAATGACGCTTTCGTGGAGCAGTCTACTAAAGTGTAGAATTCGGCAATATTTCCGGGATCTTCACGTCCGGGATTTTTGACGGAGCATTATGAAACTGAATGAAACGCAAGTATTGGAATGGAATAAGTGCAATGGAATAATACCTTTTTATGGAATAATACCCATTTATAATCCGGTATTCTCGTAAATATTGCCGTGTTATACTCTAGTCGATGGGTGTATTCGCTGCCTATATGGTTTTCATAATTGCACATGTAATGGTAAGGATGCAATGAACAGTTTCTTTGAGTTTTTCACTTTGATAACGCAATCTTATAATTACACATGGTAGCAGTGAGACGTCTGCTGTAATGCACACGCTAACGCACAAGCATCCCTTACATATGGACACCTGTATTTCTGTGAGGATGTGTACTTCTAGCACGTCGTGCTCCAAAGTTGAATTGTAATCAGTCTGTAAGGCAAATCAAGGTATTTGAACAGAGAGAAGCGAGGTCGCCCACCTTGATTCAAAATGTTTGGTAGGAACAACTGATGGTAAAACTCGGGAAGAATGTGTCTGGTAAGAAAAAAAACGGTCGTGGCGTGTTTACGTCAACATTATTTTTTTCAATATTGTTTTAACACCCGTGACCTGATATGTTATTATGTTAAACTTCGTTTCTAGTCCCTACCCAGATATATGTTATTTCCTCTCGGCAGCTATTTTGCGCTTGCGTAAAACTTTGCTTGTATCTACTTTTATTGTTTGTGGAATGTCCAAATACAGTAATATCAACATTTAAACTTTAGCTTTCATAAACAAGTTTTCTTTTAGTTTTAATTGGCAGATTGCTTTGCACCATTCAGTCTACAATGGTACATTATATATGTCACGTAGCTCACGTAATATACATTTACACATAACAGCGATTTTCGATCTAAACAACTACTACAAACATATTATCGAAATATGTCGGAGAGACATTGACCTGAATATTATACTACGATGTTTACAAGTTTACCACTGTTACATTATACCCGAGTATTTCATTTAACTACATCCAAAAGTACTACATACTAGCTCAGTTATTCATACATACACGGGAATTATGTACACTTCATACGAAATTGAGGGCTTTGTTTTGATTGTACTTCGTAGTGTGACAGGTAAGTGAAACTTCTAATTAAATATAATAAAAACATTTAGTCTGTTGACGTTGCACACCATCTCCGATGTGCTATAGCCAGTTGTATATTCTTATATACTCGTTTTGTATAGAGGAGCAATATTGTTATATGTGACGATTTTGTAGCTAAATCTGACCCTGGAGCGTATTTTACTTATTTATAAAAAATAAAATTCAGAGTATTGAAACGACTACTCAGGTTTTCAGGAATTACAAATGTAACAATACAATTTACTACGCGTTTAACATTACAATTTATGAGACATTAATATAGTTGAGTTAAATTCAGGAACGGATCCAGGATTTCATGTTAGTGGGGCGGAAGTTTTTCGAAAATGGGTTGACAAGCAAAAAAACAAACAAAAAAACAAACAAAAAAAATACCTTGTGTGCCATTTTTTTAGTGGGGCGTAAAGATCTTTATTGGGTTAACAAGCAAGCAGTAAATCCCTCCAAAATAACCTATTTTGCCATTGTTTAGGGCGTAGGCAGTGAACCAAAACACAACAACAACAATAAAATAAATCAAAACGTTGTATCTTTGTCTCTTTTCTGAAACGCAAATACGTTAAACTAAACTATTAGTCAACTTTTTTTCCCCCCAAAGAACGACCTTTTCGGTATTATTGATATTCAGACTGGCATTGGTTTAGTGCTGTGTGACCGCTGTAAAACGTCTCCCAGACGAAGAATCAGTAGTTATTACTTACTAGTCATTTGGGACCAACAAGCCCAATCTTTGTGGCTTTGAAGTAAAATAACACTTTGCACCTTATATTGCCTATCATGAAAAGACTTAATAAAACAAAGTCGGCTTCTTTTCTCTCTTGTCTGTGTCCGTTTCTTCCAATGGATTCATTTATCTGTATACATTTAGGATGTGATGGAAAGAAGCGATACATCATTAAATTCCTGTAGCTGGGACACCTTTATCATATACTGATGATACTGTTTTCCTAACTTTCATATTTGCATTACATTTTCTCTATCGACAATATAAATGTATCGGTCAACGAACTTCGATTATAAGTTACTTTACGTTTAGAAATGAAAGTAGATATAAAAATCGAACAAGAAATGCAGCATTCAAGGACCACAGTCAACCAAAAGCACGCATAGAAACAAACAGATACACAGGAAGATGTTATTGAGGCCTTTAATGACACCTCTCGGTATCAGGATGACATATTAACCATTGACAGCCTTTATTTTTTTCATCAAAAAAGCTAATATTTCTGATACTAACGCTTCTTTTCTTGATTTACATCTCTCCATTGAAAATGGTGAAATAATTAGAAAAAAATATGACAAGAGAGATGATTTTAATTTTGATATTGTTAATTGTCCCCATTTATATGGGGATGAGTTGCATGCTTGGTGGTGGACACATTTACAGTTCGCCACTATGCTTTCCTCTTTGATTGTGAGATGACCGGACAGGCTGTGGACCCTATGATGTCGTCTACCTAAAGCCCAAAAGGACGGTGACGTTTGGTGTTTGTCTGCTGTTTTGTCTTGTCGTGCCCTCAATTGTTTATTCTCTTGTTGCTCTGGCTTCTGCCAAGTCACTGAGTACCTTTTTGTGGTTTTCTAGGCTATTGTTTTTTTTGTATTTATATATACATGAGCATCTTTGTATTTTACTTATATTGCCTATTAATGCTGCCTAGTTGGTTCGAGAATAGTTCATGGTGGAGATTGCTTTATTTACACTGCACCGTTTTACTGGGATGACAGTTCCAAGGCGGTATCCCTATTGTCAACCCTTTTGTGTTTGTGATGTCTTATTTGGCCTTTTATTCATCTTTAAATTTGTTAAACTGTGCGTGTTTGTGGTTAACTGTCGTCCTTGAATGCGGCTTTTCCTGTTCGATTTTTATATCTATATTTAGCTACCAAACAGCACGTATTGTCTCGGACCACTTGTATATTGGTATACCAATTTCTTTGATTGGGTTTCTGTTTCAACTTATTTGCAATGTATCATTTTAATTTACTATGCAGGTATTTACCATTTGATTTTGTTTACAGATGTATATTCATGGACTGTTTCTCCAGTCAATATAACTAACAACGCCAGCACTGTCGAGCCATTTACCGGCACTGTCAAACCATTATTCACCAGCACTGTCGAAACATTTACCAGCATTGATGGAAACCATAAAACAACTAAACCACATTCCAATGATAAAAATGAGCATTCGGATGATACGCAGATCACAAATCCGTGGTATATATTGGCGATAGTAGTAATCATATGTGCAATGACTTTAATATTGTCTTTACGATATTATTGGATAACAACGTTACGGAAACAAAGATTTAGAGATATGAATAG
>JAWPHD010025668.1:0-15605 GCA_037043455.1 Cyrtodaria siliqua
TATTCAGTTCTTACACATATATATTCCGTTCTTACACATATATATTCAGTTCTTACACATATATATTCAGTTCTTACACATATATATTCAGTTCTTATGCATATATATTCAGTTCTTACGCATATATACTCAGTTCTTACACATATTTATTCAGATTTACGCATATATAGTCAGTTCTTAAGCATATATATTCAGTTCTTAGGCATATATATTCAGTTCTTACGCATATATATTCAGTTCTTACACATATATATTCAGTTCTTACACCTATGTATTCAGTTCTTACACATATATATTCAGTTTTACGCATATATATTGAGTTCTTACGGATATATATTCAGTTCTTAGACATATATATTAAGTTCTTACGCATATATATTCAGTTCTTACGCATATATATTCCGTTCTTACACATATATATTCAGTTCTTACGCATATATATTCAGTTCTTACACATATATATTCCGTTCTTACACATATATTTTCCGTTCTTACAAATACATATTCCGTTCTTATACATATATATTCAGTTCTTACACATATATATTCAGTTTTACGCATATATATTGAGTTCTTACGGATATATATTCAGTTCTTAGACATATATATTAAGTTCTTACGCATATATATTCAGTTCTTACGCATATATATTCCGTTCTTACACATATATATTCAGTTCTTACGCATATATATTCAGTTCTTACACATATATATTCCGTTCTTACACATATATTTTCCGTTCTTACAAATACATATTCCGTTCTTATACATATATATTCAGTTCTTTCACATATATATTTAGGTTTTAGGCATATATAATCAGTTCTTACACATATATATTCAGTTCTTACGCATATATATTCAGTTCTTACACATATATTTTCAGTTTTACGCATATATATTAAGTTCTTAAGCATATATATTCAGTTCATACGCATATATATTCAGTTCTTGCGCATATATATTCAGTTCTTAGACATATATATTCAGTTCTTACGCATATATATTCAGTTCTTACGCATATATATTCAGTTCTTAGACATATATATTCAGTTCTTACGCATATATATTCAGTTCTTACACATATATATTCAGTTCTTACACATATATATTCAGTTTTACGCATATATATTCAGTTCATACGCATATATATTCAGTTCTTACGCATATATATTCAGTTTTTACGCATATACATTTAGCTCTTACGCATATATATTCAGTTATTACGCATAAATATTCAGTTTTATGCATCTATATTCAGTTCTTACGCATATGTATTCAGTTCTTACGCATATATATTCAGTTCTTACACATATATATTCAGTTCTTACGCATATATATTCAGTTCTTACACATATATATTCAGTTCTTACACCTATGTATTCAGTTCTTACACATATATATTCAGTTTTACGCATATATATTGAGTTCTTACGGATATATATTCAGTTCTTAGACATATATATTAAGTTCTTACGCATATATATTCAGTTCTTACGCATATATATTCCGTTCTTACACATATATATTCAGTTCTTACGCATATATATTCAGTTCTTACACATATATATTCCGTTCTTACACATATATTTTCCGTTCTTACAAATACATATTCCGTTCTTATACATATATATTCAGTTCTTACACATATATATTCAGTTTTACGCATATATATTGAGTTCTTACGGATATATATTCAGTTCTTAGACATATATATTAAGTTCTTACGCATATATATTCAGTTCTTACGCATATATATTCCGTTCTTACACATATATATTCAGTTCTTACGCATATATATTCAGTTCTTACACATATATATTCCGTTCTTACACATATATTTTCCGTTCTTACAAATACATATTCCGTTCTTATACATATATATTCAGTTCTTTCACATATATATTTAGGTTTTAGGCATATATAATCAGTTCTTACACATATATATTCAGTTCTTACGCATATATATTCAGTTCTTACACATATATTTTCAGTTTTACGCATATATATTAAGTTCTTAAGCATATATATTCAGTTCATACGCATATATATTCAGTTCTTGCGCATATATATTCAGTTCTTAGACATATATATTCAGTTCTTACGCATATATATTCAGTTCTTACGCATATATATTCAGTTCTTAGACATATATATTCAGTTCTTACGCATATATATTCAGTTCTTACACATATATATTCAGTTCTTACACATATATATTCAGTTTTACGCATATATATTCAGTTCATACGCATATATATTCAGTTCTTACGCATATATATTCAGTTTTTACGCATATACATTTAGCTCTTACGCATATATATTCAGTTCTTACGCATAAATATTCAGTTTTATGCATCTATATTCAGTTCTTACGCATATGTATTCAGTTCTTACGCATATATATTCAGTTCTTACACATATATATTCAGTTCTTACACATATATATTCCGTTCTTACACATATATTTTCCGTTCTTACGCATAAATATTCCGTTCTTACGCATATATATTACGTTCTTACACATATATATTCCGTTCTTACACATATATATTCCGTTCTTACGCATATATATTCAGTTCTTACGCATATATATTCAGTTCTTTCACATATAAATTCAGTTTTACGCATATATATTCAGTTCTTACACATATATATTCAATTCTTACACATATATATTCAGTTCTTACACATATATATTCAGTTCTTACACATATATTACGTTCTTACACATATATATTCAGTTCTTTCACATATAAATTCCGTTTTTACACATATATATATTCCGTTCTTACGCATATATATTCCGTTCTTACACATATATATTCCGTTCTTACACATATATATTCCGTTCTTACGCATATATATTCAGTTCTTACGAATATATATTCAGTTCTTACGGATATATATTCAGTTCTTAGACATCTATATTCAGTTCTTACGCATATATATTCCGTTCTTACACATATATATTCAGTTCTTACGCATATATATTCAGTTCTTACACATATATTCAGTTTTACGCATATATATTCAGTTTTTACGCATATATATTCAGTTCTTACACATATATATTCAGTTTTTACACATATATATTCAGTTCTTACACATATATATTCCGTTCTTACACATATATATTCAGTTCTTACACATATATATTCAGTTCTTAGACATATATATTCAGTTCTTACGCATATATATTCAGTTCTTACGCATATATATTCAGTTCTTACACATATTTATTCAGTTTTACGCATATATAGTCAGTTCTTAAGCATATATATTCAGTTCTTACGCATATATATTCAGTTCTTACGCATATATATTCAGTTCTTACGCATATATATTCAGTTCTTACACATATATTCAGTTTTTACACATATATATTCAGTTCTTACACATATATATTCCGTTCTTACACATATATATTCAGTTCTTACACATATATATTCAGTTCTTACACATATATATTCAGTTCTTATGCATATATATTCAGTTCTTACGCATATATACTCAGTTCTTACACATATTTATTCAGATTTACGCATATATAGTCAGTTCTTAAGCATATATATTCAGTTCTTAGGCATATATATTCAGTTCTTACGCATATATATTCAGTTCTTACACATATATATTCAGTTCTTACACCTATGTATTCAGTTCTTACACATATATATTCAGTTTTACGCATATATATTGAGTTCTTACGGATATATATTCAGTTCTTAGACATATATATTAAGTTCTTACGCATATATATTCAGTTCTTACGCATATATATTCCGTTCTTACACATATATATTCAGTTCTTACGCATATATATTCAGTTCTTACACATATATATTCCGTTCTTACACATATATTTTCCGTTCTTACAAATACATATTCCGTTCTTATACATATATATTCAGTTCTTACACATATATATTCAGTTTTACGCATATATATTGAGTTCTTACGGATATATATTCAGTTGTTAGACATATATATTAAGTTCTTACGCATATATATTCAGTTCTTACGCATATATATTCCGTTCTTACACATATATATTCAGTTCTTACGCATATATATTCAGTTCTTACACATATATATTCCGTTCTTACACATATATTTTCCGTTCTTACAAATACATATTCCGTTCTTATACATATATATTCAGTTCTTTCACATATATATTTAGGTTTTAGGCATATATAATCAGTTCTTACACATATATATTCAGTTCTTACGCATATATATTCAGTTCTTACACATATATTTTCAGTTTTACGCATATATATTAAGTTCTTAAGCATATATATTCAGTTCATACGCATATATATTCAGTTCTTCCGCATATATATTCAGTTCTTAGACATATATATTCAGTTCTTACGCATATATATTCAGTTCTTACGCATATATATTCAGTTCTTACGCATATATATTCAGTTCTTAGACATCTATATTCAGTTCTTACGCATATATATTCAGTTCTTACGCATATATATTCAGTTCTTACGCATATATATTCAGTTCTTACACATATATTCAGTTTTAGGCATATATATTCAGTTCTTACGCATATATATTCAGTTCTTACACTTATATATTCAGTTTTTACACATATATATTCAGTTCTTACACATATATATTCCGTTCTTACACATATATATTCAGTTCTTACACATATATATTCAGTTCTTAGACATATATATTCAGTTCTTACGCATATATATTCAGTTCTTACGCATATATATTCAGTTCTTACACATATATATTCAGTTTTACGCATATATAGTCAGTTCTTAAGCATATATATTCAGTTCTTACGCATATATATTCAGTTCATACGCATATATATTCAGTTCTTACACATATATATTCAGTTCTTACACATATATATTCAGTTCTTACACATATTTATTGAGTTTTACGCATATATATTGAGTTCTTAGGCATATATATTCAGTTCTTAGACATATATATTAAGTTCTTACGCATATATATTCAGTTCTAACGCATTTATATTCCGTTCTTACACATATATATTCAGTTTTACGCATATATATTCAGTTCTTACGCATATATATTCAGTTCTTACGCATATATATTCAGTTCTTACGCATATTTATTCAGTTCTTAGACATATATATTCAGTTCTTACACATATATATTCCGTTCTTACACATATATTTTCCGTTCTTACAAATACATATTCCGTTCTTACACATATATATTCAGTTCTTACACATATATATTCAGTTTTACGCATATTTATTCAGTTCTTACGCATATATATTCAGTTCTTACGCATATATATTCAGTTTTACGCATATATATTCAGTTCATACGCATATATATTCAGTTCTTACGCATATATATTCAGTTCTTACGCATATACATTTAGCTCTTACGCATATATATTCAGTTCTTACGCATATATATTCAGTTTTATGCATCTATATTCAGTTCTTACGCATATATATTCAGTTCTTACGCATATATATTCAGTTCTTACACATATATATTAAGTTCTTACACATATATATTCCGTTCTAACACATATATTTTCCGTTCTTACGCATAAATATTCCGTTCTTACGCATATATATTACGTTCTTACACATATATATTCCGTTCTTACGCATATATATTCAGTTCTTACGCATATATATTCAGTTCTTACACATATAAATTCAGTTTTACGCATATATATTCAGTTCTTACACATATATATTCAATTCTTACACATATATATTCAGTTCTTACACATATATATTCAGTTCTTACACATATATTACGTTCTTACACATATATATTCAGTTCTTTCACATATATATTCCGTTCTTACACATATATATATTCCGTTCTTACGCATATATATTCCGTTCTTACACATATATATTCCGTTCTTACACATATATATTCCGTTCTTACGCATATATATTCAGTTATTACGAATATATATTCAGTTCTTACGGATATATATTCAGTTCTTAGACATCTATATTCAGTTCTTACGCATATATATTCCGTTCTTACAAAAATATATTCAGTTCTTACGCATATATATTCAGTTCTTACACATATATTCAGTTTTACGCATATATATTCAGTTCTTACGCATATATATTCAGTTCTTACACATATATATTCAGTTTTTACACATATATATTCAGTTCTTACACAAGTATATTCCGTTCTTACACATATATATTCAGTTCTTACACATATATATTCAGTTCTCAGACATATATATTCAGTTCTTACGCATATATATTCAGTTCTTACGCATATATATTCAGTTCTTACACATATTTATTCAGTTTTACGCATATATAGTCAGTTCTTAAGCATATATATTCAGTTCTTACGCATATATATTCAGTTCTTACGCATATATATTCAGTTCTTACACATATATATTCAGTTCTTACACATATATATTCAGTTTTTACACATATATATTCAGTTCTTACACATATATATTCCGTTCTTACACATATATATTCAGTTCTTACACATATATATTGAGTTTTACGCATATATATTGAGTTCTTAGGCATATATATTGAGTTCTTAGACATATATATTAAGTTCTTACGCATATATATTCAGTTCTAACGCATTTATATTCCGTTCTTACACATATATATTCAGTTTTACGAATATATATTCAGTTCTTAGACATATATATTCAGTTCTTACGCATATATATTCCGTTCTTACGCATATATATTCAGTTCTTACGAATATATATTCAGTTCTTACGGATATATATTCAGTTCTTAGACATCTATATTCAGTTCTTACGCATATATATTCCGTTCTTACACAAATATATTCAGTTCTTACGCATATATATTCAGTTCTTACACATATATTCAGTTTTACGCATATATATTCAGTTCTTACGCATATATATTCAGTTCTTACACATATATATTCAGTTTTTACACATATATATTCAGTTCTTACACAAGTATATTCCGTTCTTACACATATATATTCAGTTCTTACACATATATATTCAGTTCTTAGACATATATATTCAGTTCTTACGCATATATATTCAGTTCTTACGCATATATATTCAGTTCTTACACATATTTATTCAGTTTTACGCATATATAGTCAGTTCTTAAGCATATATATTCAGTTCTTACGCATATATATTCAGTTCTTACGCATATATATTCAGTTCTTACACATATATATTCAGTTCTTACACATATATATTCAGTTTTTACACATATATATTCAGTTCTTACACATATATATTCCGTTCTTACACATATATATTCAGTTCTTACACATATATATTGAGTTTTACGCATATATATTGAGTTCTTAGGCATATATATTCAGTTCTTAGACATATATATTAAGTTCTTACGCATATATATTCAGTTCTAACGCATTTATATTCCGTTCTTACACATATATATTCAGTTTTACGCATATATATTCAGTTCTTACGCATATATATTCAGTTCTTACGCATATATATTCAGTTCTTACGCATATATATTCAGTTCTTAGACATATATATTCAGTTCTTACGCATATATATTCAGTTCTTACACGTATATATTCCGTTCTTACACATATATTTTCCGTTCTTACAAATACATATTCCGTTCTTACACATATATATTCAGTTCTTACACATATATATTCAGTTTTACGCATATATATTCAGTTCTTACGCATATATATTCAGTTCTTACGCATATATATTCAGTTCTTACACAAATATTTTCAGTTTTACGCATATATATTCAGTTCTTACGCATATATATTCAGTTCTTAAGCATATATATTCAGTTCTTACGCATATATATTCAGTTCTTAGACATATATATTCAGTTCTTACGCATATATATTCAGTTCTTACACATATATATTCCGTTCTTACACATATATTTTCCTTTCTTACAAATACATATTCCGTTCTTACACTTATATATTCAGTTCTTACACATATATATTCAGTTTGACGCATATATATTCAGTTTTTACGCATATGTATTCAGTTTTACGCATATATATTCAGTTCTTACGCATATATATTCAGTTCTTACGCATATATATTCAGTTCTTACGCATATATATTCAGTTCTTAGACATATATATTCAGTTCTTACGCATATATATTCAGTTCTTACGCATATATATTCAGTTCTTACACATATAAATTCAGTTTTACGCATATATATTCAGTTCTTACACATATAAATTCAATTCTTACACATATATATTCAGTTCTTACACATATATTACGTTCTTACACATATATATTCAGTTCTTTCACATATATATTCCGTTCTTACACATATATATATTCTGTTCTTACGCATATATATTCCGTTCTTACACATATATATTCCGTTCTTACACATATATATTCCGTTCTTACGCATATATATTCAGTTCTTACGAATATATATTCAGTTCTTACACATATATATTCAGTTTTTACAAATATATATTCAGTTCTTACACATATATATTCCGTTCTTACACATATATATTCAGTTCTTACACATATATATTGAGTTTTACGCATATATATTGAGTTCTTAGGCATATATATTGAGTTCTTAGACATATATATTAAGTTCTTACGCATATATATTCAGTTCTAACGCATTTATATTCCGTTCTTACACATATATATTCAGTTTTACGAATATATATTCAGTTCTTAGACATATATATTCAGTTCTTACGCATATATAATCCGTTCTTACGCATATATATTCAGTTCTTACGAATATATATTCAGTTCTTACGGATATATATTCAGTTCTTACGCATATATATTCAGTTCTTACGCATATATATTCCGTTCTTACACAAATATATTCAGTTCTTACGCATATATATTCAGTTCTTACACATATATTCAGTTTTACGCATATATATTCAGTTCTTACGCATATATATTCAGTTCTTACACATATATTTTCAGTTTTTACACATATATATTCAGTTCTTACACAAGTATATTCCGTTCTTACACATATATATTCAGTTCTTACACATATATATTCAGTTCTTATACATATATATTCAGTTCTTACGCATATATATTCAGTTCTTACGCATATATATTCAGTTCTTACACATATTTATTCAGTTTTACGCATATATAGTCAGTTCTTAAGCATATATATTCAGTTCTTACGCATATATATTCAGTTCTTACGCATATATATTCAGTTCTTACACATATATATTCAGTTCTTACACATATATATTCAGTTTTTACACATATATATTCAGTTCTTACACATATATTTTCCGTTCTTACACATATATATTCAGTTCTTACACATATATATTGAGTTTTACGCATATATATTGAGTTCTTAGGCATATATATTCAGTTCTTAGACATATATATTAAGTTCTTACGCATATATATTCAGTTCTAACGCATTTATATTCCGTTCTTACACATATATATTCAGTTTTACGCATATATATTCAGTTCTTACGCATATATATTCAGTTCTTACGCAGCATATATATTCAGTTCTTACGCATATATATTCAGTTCTTACGCATATATATTCAGTTCTTACGGATATATATTCAGTTCTTAGACATCTATATTCAGTTCTTACGCATATATATTCCGTTCTTACACAAATATATTCAGTTCTTACGCATATATATTCAGTTCTTACACATATATTCAGTTTTACGCATATATATTCAGTTCTTACGCATATATATTCAGTTCTAACACATATATATTCAGTTTTTACACATATATATTCAGTTCTTACACAAGTATATTCCGTTCTTACACATATATATTCAGTTCTTACACATATATATTCAGTTCTTAGACATATATATTCAGTTCTTACGCATATATATTCAGTTCTTACGCATATATATTCAGTTCTTACACATATTTATTCAGTTTTACGCATATATAGTCAGTTCTTAAGCATATATATTCAGTTCTTACACATATATATTCCGTTCTTACACATATATATTCAGTTCTTACACATATATATTGAGTTTTACGCATATATATTGAGTTCTTAGGCATATCTATTCAGTTCTTAGACATATATATTAAGTTCTTACGCATATATATTCAGTTCTAACGCATTTATATTCCGTTCTTACACATATATTCAGTTTTACGCATATATATTCAGTTCTTACGCATATATATTCAGTTCTTACGCATATATATTCAGTTCTTACGCATATATATTCAGTTCTTAGACATATATATTCAGTTCTTACGCATATATATTCAGTTCTTACACGTATATATTCCGTTCTTACACATATATTTTCCGTTCTTACAAATACATATTCCGTTCTTACACATATATATTCAGTTCTTACACATATATATTCAGTTTTACGCATATATATTCAGTTCTTACGCATATATATTCAGTTCTTACGCATATATATTCAGTTCTTACACATATATTTTCAGTTTTACGCATATATATTCAGTTCTTACGCATATATATTCAGTTCTTACGCATATATATTCAGTTCTTACGCATATATATTCAGTTCTTAGACATATATATTCAGTTCTTACGCATATATATTCAGTTCTTACACATATATATTCCCTTCTAACACATATATTTTCCGTTCTTACAAATACATATTCCGTTCTTACACATATATATTCAGTTCTTACACATATATATTCAGTTTGACGCATATATATTCAGTTCTTACGCATATGTATTCAGTTTTACGCATATATATTCAGTTCTTACGCATATATATTCAGTTTTAACGCATATATATTCAGTTCTTACGCATATATATTCAGTTATTAGACATATATATTCAGTTCTTACGCATATATATTCAGTTCTTACACATATATATTCAGTTCTTACACATATATATTCAGTTTTACGCATATATATTCAGTTCATACGCATATATATTCAGTTCTTACGCATATATATTCAGTTCTTACGCATATACATTTAGCTCTTACGCATATATATTCAGTTCTTACGCATATATATTCAGTTTTATGCATCTATATTCAGTTCTTACGCATATATATTCAGTTCTTACACATATATATTCAGTTCTTACACATATATATTCCGTTCTTACACATATATTTTCAGTTTTTACGCATAAATATTCCGTTCTTACGCATATATATTACGTTCTTACACATATATATTCCGTTCTTACACATATATATTCCGTTCTTACGCATATATATTCAGTTCTTACGCATATATATTCAGTTCTTACACATATAAATTCAGTTTTACGCATATATATTCAGTTCTTACACATATATATTCAATTCTTACACATATATATTCAGCTCTTACACATATATATTCAGTTCTTACACATATATTACGTTCTTACACATATATATTCAGTTCTTTCACATATATATTCCGTTCTTACACATATATATATTCCGTTCTTACGCATATATATTCCGTTCTTACACATATATATTCCGTTCTTACACATATATATTCCGTTCTTACGCATATATATTCAGTTCTTACGAATATATATTCAGTTCTTACGGATATATATTCAGTTCTTAGACATCTATATTCAGTTCTTACGCATATATATTCCGTTCTTACACATATATATTCAGTTCTTACGCATATATATTCAGTTCTTACACATATATTCAGTTTTACGCATATATATTCAGTTCTTACGCATATATATTCAGTTCTTACACATATATATTCAGTTTTTACACATATATATTCAGTTCTTACACAAGTATATTCCGTTCTTACACATATATATTCAGTTCTTACACATATATATTCAGTTCTTAGACATATATATTCAGTTCTTACGCATATATATTCAGTTCTTACACATATTTATTCAGTTTTACGCATATATAGTCAGTTCTTAAGCATATATATTCAGTTCTTACGCATATATATTCAGTTCTTTACGCATATATATTCAGTTCTTACACATATATATTCAGTTCTTACACATATATATTCAGTTTTTACACATATATATTCAGTTCTTACACATATATATTCCGTTCTTACACATATATATTCAGTTTCTTACACATATATATTCAGTTCTTAGACATATATATTCAGTTCTTACGCATATATATTCAGTTCTTACGCATGTATATTCAGTTCTTACACATATTTATTCAGTTTTACGCATATATAGTCAGTTCTTAAGCATATATATTCAGTTCTTACGCATATATATTCAGTTCTTACGCATATATATTCAGTTCTTACACATATATATTCAGTTCTTACACCTATATATTCAGTTCTTTCACATATATATTCAGTTTTAAGCATATATATTGAGTTCTTACGCATATATATTCAGTTCTTAGACATATATATTAAGTTCTTACGCATATATATTCAGTTCTTACGCATATATATTCCGTTCTTACACATATATATTCAGTTCTTACGCATATATATTCAGTTCTTACACATATATATTCCGTTCTTACACATATATTTTCCGTTCTTACAAATACATATTCCGTTCTTATACATATATATTCAGTTCTTACACATATATATTCAGGTTTAAGGCATATATATTCAGTTCTTACGCATATATATTCAGTTCTTACGCATATATATTCAGTTCTTATACATATATTTTCAGTTTTACGCATATATATTAAGTTCTTAAGCATATACATTCAGTTCTTACGCATATATATTCAGTTCTTACGCATATAAATTCAGTTCTTAGACATATATATTCAGTTCTTACGCATATATATTCAGTTCTTACGCATATATATTCAGTTCTTACACATATATATTCAGTTCTTACGCATATATATTCAGTTCTTACGCATATATATTCAGTTCTTACGCATATATATTCAGTTCTTACGCATATATATATATTCAGTTGTTACGCATATATATTCAGTTTTACGCATATATATTCAGTTCTTACGCATATATATTCAGTTCTTACACATATATATTCAGTTTTTACACATATATATTCCGTTCTTACACATATATTTTCCGTTCTTACGCATAAATATTCCGTTCTTACGCATATATATTACGTTTTTTACACATATATTTTCCGTTCTTACGCATAAATATTCCGTTCTTACGCATATATATTACGTTTTTACACATATATATTCCGTTCTTACGCATATATATTCAGTTCTTAGGCATATATATTGAGTTCTTAAGCATAAATATTGAGTTCTTACGCATACATATTCAGTTCTTACGCATATATTCAGTTCTTAGACATACATATTCAGTTTTTACGCATATATATTCAGTTCTTACACATATATATTCAGTTCTTACACATATATATTCAGTTCTTACACATATATATTCAGTTCTTACACATATATATTCAGTTCTTAGACATATATATTCAGTTCTTACGCATATATATTCAGTTCTTACGCATATATATTCAGTTCTTACGCATATATATTCAGTTCTTACACATATATATTCAGTTTTACGCATATATATTCAGTTCTTAAGCATATATATTGAGTTCTTACGCATATATATTCAGTTTGTACGCATATATATTCAGTTCTTAGACATACATATTCAGTTCTTACGCATATATATTCAGTTCTTACGCATATATATTCAGTTCTTACGCATATATATTCAGTTCTTACACATATAAATTCAGTTTTACGCATATATATTCAGTTCTTACACATATATATTCAATTCTTACACATATATATTCAGTTCTTACACATATATATTCAGTTCTTTACACATATATTACGTTCTTACACATATATATTCAGTTCTTTCACATATATATTCCGTTCTTACACATATATATATTCCGTTCTTTACGCATATATATTCCGTTCTTACACATATATATTCCGTTCTTACACATATATATTCCGTTCTTACGCATATATATTCAGTTCTTACGAATATATATTCAGTTCTTACGGATATATATTCAGTTCTTAGACATCTATATTTAGTTCCTACGCATATATATTCCGTTCTTACACATATATATTCAGTTCTTACGCATATATATTCAGTTCTTACACATATATTCAGTTTTACGCATATATATTCAGTTCTTACGCATATATATTCAGTTCTTACACATATATATTCAGTTTTTACACATATATATTCAGTTCTTACACAAGTATATTCCGTTCTTACACATATATATTCAGTTCTTACACATATATATTCAGTTCTTAGACATATATATTCAGTTCTTACGCATATATATTCAGTTCTTACACATATTTATTCAGTTTTACGCATATATAGTCAGTTCTTAAGCATATATATTCAGTTCTTACGCATATATATTCAGTTCTTACGCATATAATATTCAGTTCTTACACATATATATTCAGTTCTTACACATATATATTCAGTTTTTACACATATATATTCAGTTCTTACACATATATATTCCGTTCTTTACACATATATATTCAGTTCTTACACATATATATTCAGTTCTTAGACATATATATTCAGTTCTTACGCATATATATTCAGTTCTTACGCATGTATATTCAGTTCTTACACATATTTATTCAGTTTTAACGCATATATAGTCAGTTCTTAAGCATATATATTCAGTTCTTACGCATATATATTCAGTTCTTACGCATATATATTCAGTTCTTACACATATATATTCAGTTCTTACACCTATATATTCAGTTCTTTCACATATATATTCAGTTTTTACGCATATATATTGAGTTCTTACGCATATATATTCAGTTCTTAGACATATATATTAAGTTCTTTACGCATATATATTCAGTTCTTACGCATATACATTCCGTTCTTACACATATATATTCAGTTCTTACGCATATATATTCAGTTCTTAACACATATATATTCCGTTCTTACACATATATTTTCCGTTCTTACAAATACATATTCCGTTCTTATACATATATATTCAGTTCTTACACATATATATTCAGGTTTAAGGCATATATATTCAGTTCTTACGCATATATATTCAGTTCTTACGCATATATATTCAGTTCTTACACATATATTTTCAGTTTTACGCATATATATTAAGTTCTTTAAGCATATACATTCAGTTCTTACGCATATATATTCAGTTCTTACGCATATAAATTCAGTTCTTAGACATATATATTCAGTTCTTACGCATATATATTCAGTTCTTACGCATATATATTCAGTTCTTACACATATATATTCAGTTCTTACGCATATATATTCAGTTCTTACGCATATATATTCAGTTCTTACGCATATATATTCAGTTCTTACGCATATATATATATTCAGTTGTTACGCATATATATTCAGTTTGACGCATATATATTCAGTTCTTACGCATATATATTCAGTTCTTACACATATATATTCAGTTTTTACACATATATATTCCGTTCTTACACATATATTTTCCGTTCTTACGCATAAATATTCCGTTCTTTACGCATATATATTACGTTTTTTACACATATATTTTCCGTTCTTACGCATAAATATTCCGTTCTTACGCATATATATTACGTTTTTACACATATATATTCCGTTCTTACGCATATATATTCA
>JAWPHD010025670.1:0-15596 GCA_037043455.1 Cyrtodaria siliqua
AGTCATATTAACAATCATAACAACAAGCCAGATAATATTGTACATATTCTATACGTATTACTATTATGAATAATAATCATATGTACTATCAGATCGCGTAAAAATCTAAGTTATCTCTGTTTGTCCTATTTTCCCGTACACGTATTACGTCCCTTGGCAATGAAATGTCAACAAGTATCATTCTGCGTGCCATAGAGTGCACGTTTCATTTCTGATGTGTGCATATCTGTTGAAAGTGCGTATACATATGAAAAACTTACGGTGGAACGCATTGTTGGCTTGTCATGGCTTGTACATGCAACTTCTGGGCTCACTTGAGAAGCGATTAACGTTGTGTCTTGATACAGGTTTGCTGCAATAATTATAACAATAGTCATATTAACAATCATAACAACAAGCCAGATAATATTGTACATATTCTTTACGTATTACTATTATGAATAATAATCATATGTACTATCAGATCGCGTAAAAATCTAAGTTATCTCTGTTTGTCCTATTTTCCCGTACACGTATTACGTCCCTTGGCAATGAAATGTCAACAAGTATCATTCTGCGTGCCATAGAGTGCACGTTTCATTTCTGATGTGTGCATATCTGTTGAAAGTGCGTATACATATGAAAAACTTACGGTGGAACGCATTGTTGGCTTGTCATGGCTTGTACATGCAACTTCTGGGCTCACTTGAGAAGCGATTAACGTTGTGTCTTGATACAGGTTTGCTGCAATAATTATAACAATAGTCATATTAACAATCATAACAACAAGCCAGATAATATTGTACATATTCTTTACGTATTACTATTATGAATAATAATCATATGTACTATCAGATCGCGTAAAAATCTAAGTTATCTCTGTTTGTCCTATTTTCCCGTACACGTATTACGTCCCTTGGCAATGAAATGTCAACAAGTATCATTCTGCGTGCCATAGAGTGCACGTTTCATTTCTGATGTGTGCATATCTGTTGAAAGTGCGTATACATATGAAAAACTTACGGTGGAACGCATTGTTGGCTTGTCATGGCTTGTACATGCAACTTCTGGGCTCACTTGAGAAGCGATTAACGTTGTGTCTTGATACAAGTTTGCTGCAATAATTATAACAATAGTCATATTAACAATCATAACAACAAGCCAGATAATATTGTACATATTCTTTACGTATTACTATTATGAATAATAATCATATGTACTATCAGATCGCGTAAAAATCTAAGTTATCTCTGTTTGTCCTATTTTCCCGTACACGTATTACGTCCCTTGGCAATGAAATGTCAACAAGTATCATTCTGCGTGCCATAGAGTGCACGTTTCATTTCTGATGTGTGCATATCTGTTGAAAGTGCGTATACATATGAAAAACTTACGGTGGAACGCATTGTTGGCTTGTCATGGCTTGTACATGCAACTTCTGGGCTCACTTGAGAAGCGATTAACGTTGTGTCTTGATACAGGTTTGCTGCAATAATTATAACAATAGTCATATTAACAATCATAACAACAAGCCAGATAATATTGTACATATTCTTTACGTATTACTATTATGAATAATAATCATATGTACTATCAGATCGCGTAAAAATCTAAGTTATCTCTGTTTGTCCTATTTTCCCGTACACGTATTACGTCCCTTGGCAATGAAATGTCAACAAGTATCATTCTGCGTGCCATAGAGTGCACGTTTCATTTCTGATGTGTGCATATCTGTTGAAAGTGCGTATACATATGAAAAACTTACGGTGGAACGCATTGTTGGCTTGTCATGGCTTGTACATGCAACTTCTGGGCTCACTTGAGAAGCGATTAACGTTGTGTCTTGATACAAGTTTGCTGAAATAATTATAACAATAGTCATATTAACAATCATAACAACAAGCCAGAAAATATTGTACATATTCTTTACGTATTACTATTATGAATAATAATCATATGTACTATCAGATCGCGTAAAAATCTAAGTTATCTCTGTTTGTCCTATTTTCCCGTACACGTATTACGTCCCTTGGCAATGAAATGTCAACAAGTATCATTCTGCGTGCCATAGAGTGCACGTTTCATTTCTGATGTGTGCATATCTGTTGAAAGTGCGTATACATATGAAACACTTACGGTGGAACGCATTGTTGGCTTGTCATGGTTTGTACATGCAACTTCTGGGCTCACTTGAGAAGCGATTAACGTTGTGTCTTGATACAGGTTTGCTGCAATAATTTTAACAATAGTCATATTAACAATCATAACAACAAGCCAGATAATATTGTACATATTCTTTACGTATTACTATTATGAATAATAATCATATGTACTATCAGATCGCGTAAAAATCTAAGTTATCTCTGTTTGTCCTATTTTCCCGTACACGTATTACGTCCCTTGGCAATGAAATGTCAACAAGTATCATTCTGCGTGCCATAGAGTGCACGTTTCATTTCTGATGTGTGCATATCTGTTGAAAGTGCGTATACATATGAAAAACTTACGGTGGAACGCATTGTTGGCTTGTCATGGCTTGTACATGCAACTTCTGGGCTCACTTGAGAAGCGATTAACGTTGTGTCTTGATACAAGTTTGCTGCAATAATTATAACAATAGTCATATTAACAATCATAACAACAAGCCAGATAATATTGTACATATTCTTTACGTATTACTATTATGAATAATAATCATATGTACTATCAGATCGCGTAAAAATCTAAGTTATCTCTGTTTGTCCTATTTTCCCGTACACGTATTACGTCCCTTGGCAATGAAATGTCAACAAGTATCATTCTGCGTGCCATAGAGTGCCCGTTTCATTTCTGACTTGTGCATATCTGTTGAAAGTACGTATACATATGATAAACTTACGGTGGAACGCAATGTTGGCTTGTCATGGCTTGTACATGCAACTTCTGGGCTCACTTGAGAAGCGATTAACGTTGTGTCTTGATACAGGTTTGCTGCAATAATTATAACAATAGTCATATTAACAATCATAACAACAAGCCAGATAATATTGTACATATTCTTTACGTATTACTATTATGAATAATAATCATATGTACTATCAGATCGCGTAAAAAATCTAGGTTATCTCTGTTTGTCCTATTTTCCCGTACACGTATTACGTCCCTTGGCAATGAAATGTCAACAAGTATCATTCTGCGTGCCATAGAGTGCACGTTTCATTTCTGATGTGTGCATATCTGTTGAAAGTGCGTATACATATGAAAAACTTACGGTGGAACGCATTGTTGGCTTGTCATGGCTTGTACATGCAACTTCTGGGCTCACTTGAGAAGCGATTAACGTTGTGTCTTGATAAAAGTTTGCTGCAATAATTATAACAATAGTCATATTAACAATCATAACAACAAGCCAGATAATATTGTACATATTCTATACGTATTACTATTATGAATAATAATCATATGTACTATCAGATCGCGTAAAAATCTAAGTTATCTCTTTTTCTCCTATTTTCCCGTACACGTATTACGTCCCTTGGCAATGAAATGTCAACAAGTATCATTCTGAGTGCCATAGAGTGCCAGTTTCATTTCTGACTTGTGCATATCTGTTGAAAGTACGTATACATATGAAAAACTTACGGTGGAACGCATTGTTGGCTTGTCATGGCTTGTACATGCAACTTCTGGGCTCACTTGAGAAGCGATTAACGTTGTGTCTTGATACAGGTTTGCTGCAATAATTATAACAATAGTCATATTAACAATCATAACAACAAGCCAGATAATATTGTACATATTCTATACGTATTACTATTATGAATAATAATCATATGTACTATCAGATCGCGTAAAAATCTAAGTTATCTCTTTTTCTCCTATTTTCCCGTACACGTATTACGTCCCTTGGCAATGAAATGTCAACAAGTATCATTCTGCGTGCCATAGAGTGCCAGTTTCATTTCTGACTTGTGCATATCTGTTGAAAGTACGTATACATATGAAAAACTTACGGTGGAACGCATTGTTGGTTTGTCATGGCTTGTACATGCAACTTCTGGGCTCACTTGAGAAGCGATTAACGTTGTGTCTTGATACAGGTTTGCTGCAATAATTATAACAATAGTCATATTAACAATCATAACAACAAGCCAGATAATATTGTACATATTCTATACGTATTACTATTATGAATAATAATCATATGTACTATCAGATCGCGTAAAAATCTAAGTTATCTCTGTTTGTCCTATTTTCCCGTACACGTATTACGTCCCTTGGCAATGAAATGTCAACAAGTATCATTCTGCGTGCCATAGAGTGCACGTTTCATTTCTGATGTGTGCATATCTGTTGAAAGTGCGTATACATATGAAAAACTTACGGTGGAACGCATTGTTGGCTTGTCATGGCTTGTACATGCAACTTCTGGGCTCACTTGAGAAGCGATTAACGTTGTGTCTTGATACAGGTTTGCTGCAATAATTATAACAATAGTCATATTAACAATCATAACAACAAGCCAGATAATATTGTACATATTCTTTACGTATTACTATTATGAATAATAATCATATGTACTATCAGATCGCGTAAAAATCTAAGTTATCTCTGTTTGTCCTATTTTCCCGTACACGTATTACGTCCCTTGGCAATGAAATGTCAACAAGTATCATTCTGCGTGCCATAGAGTGCACGTTTCATTTCTGATGTGTGCATATCTGTTGAAAGTGCGTATACATATGAAAAACTTACGGTGGAACGCATTGTTGGCTTGTCATGGCTTGTACATGCAACTTCTGGGCTCACTTGAGAAGCGATTAACGTTGTGTCTTGATACAGGTTTGCTGCAATAATTATAACAATAGTCATATTAACAATCATAACAACAAGCCAGATAATATTGTACATATTCTTTACGTATTACTATTATGAATAATAATCATATGTACTATCAGATCGCGTAAAAATCTAAGTTATCTCTGTTTGTCCTATTTTCCCGTACACGTATTACGTCCCTTGGCAATGAAATGTCAACAAGTATCATTCTGCGTGCCATAGAGTGCACGTTTCATTTCTGATATGTGCATATCTGTTGAAAGTGCGTATACATATGAAAAACTTACGGTGGAACGCATTGTTGGCTTGTCATGGTTTGTACATGCAACTTCTGGGCTCACTTGAGAAACGATTAACGTTGTGTCTTGATACAGGTCTGCTGCAATAATTATAACAATAGTCATATTAACAATCATAACAACAAGCCAGATAATACTGTACATATTCTATACGTATTACTATTATGAATAATAATCATATGTACTATCAGATCGCGTAAAAATCTAAGTTATCTCTTTTTCTCCTATTTTCCCGTACACGTATTACGTCCCTTGGCAATGAAATGTCAACAAGTATCATTCTGCGTGCCATAGAGTGCACGTTTCATTTCTGATGTGTGCATATCTGTTGAAAGTGCGTATACATATGAAAAACTTACGGTGGAACGCATTGTTGGCTTGTCATGGCTTGTACATGCAACTTCTGGGCTCACTTGAGAAGCGATTAACGTTGTGTCTTGATAAAAGTTTGCTGCAATAATTATAACAATAGTCATATTAACAATCATAACAACAAGCCAGATAATATTGTACATATTCTATACGTATTACTATTATGAATAATAATCATATGTACTATCAGATCGCGTAAAAATCTAAGTTATCTCTTTTTCTCCTATTTTCCCGTACACGTATTACGTCCCTTGGCAATGAAATGTCAACAAGTATCATTCTGAGTGCCATAGAGTGCCAGTTTCATTTCTGACTTGTGCATATCTGTTGAAAGTACGTATACATATGAAAAACTTACGGTGGAACGCATTGTTGGCTTGTCATGGCTTGTACATGCAACTTCTGGGCTCACTTGAGAAGCGATTAACGTTGTGTCTTGATACAGGTTTGCTGCAATAATTATAACAATAGTCATATTAACAATCATAACAACAAGCCAGATAATATTGTACATATTCTATACGTATTACTATTATGAATAATAATCATATGTACTATCAGATCGCGTAAAAATCTAAGTTATCTCTTTTTCTCCTATTTTCCCGTACACGTATTACGTCCCTTGGCAATGAAATGTCAACAAGTATCATTCTGCGTGCCATAGAGTGCCAGTTTCATTTCTGACTTGTGCATATCTGTTGAAAGTACGTATACATATGAAAAACTTACGGTGGAACGCATTGTTGGTTTGTCATGGCTTGTACATGCAACTTCTGGGCTCACTTGAGAAGCGATTAACGTTGTGTCTTGATACAGGTTTGCTGCAATAATTATAACAATAGTCATATTAACAATCATAACAACAAGCCAGATAATATTGTACATATTCTATACGTATTACTATTATGAATAATAATCATATGTACTATCAGATCGCGTAAAAATCTAAGTTATCTCTGTTTGTCCTATTTTCCCGTACACGTATTACGTCCCTTGGCAATGAAATGTCAACAAGTATCATTCTGCGTGCCATAGAGTGCACGTTTCATTTCTGATGTGTGCATATCTGTTGAAAGTGCGTATACATATGAAAAACTTACGGTGGAACGCATTGTTGGCTTGTCATGGCTTGTACATGCAACTTCTGGGCTCACTTGAGAAGCGATTAACGTTGTGTCTTGATACAGGTTTGCTGCAATAATTATAACAATAGTCATATTAACAATCATAACAACAAGCCAGATAATATTGTACATATTCTTTACGTATTACTATTATGAATAATAATCATATGTACTATCAGATCGCGTAAAAATCTAAGTTATCTCTGTTTGTCCTATTTTCCCGTACACGTATTACGTCCCTTGGCAATGAAATGTCAACAAGTATCATTCTGCGTGCCATAGAGTGCACGTTTCATTTCTGATGTGTGCATATCTGTTGAAAGTGCGTATACATATGAAAAACTTACGGTGGAACGCATTGTTGGCTTGTCATGACTTGTACATGCAACTTCTGGGCTCACATGAGAAGCGATTAACGTTGTGTCTTGATACAAGTTTGCTGCAATAATTATAACAATAGTCATATTAACAATCATAACAACAAGCCAGATAATATTGTACATATTCTTTACGTATTACTATTATGAATAATAATCATATGTACTATCAGATCGCGTAAAAATCTAAGTTATCTCTGTTTGTCCTATTTTCCCGTACACGTATTACGTCCCTTGGCAATGAAATGTCAACAAGTATCATTCTGCGTGCCATAGAGTGCACGTTTCATTTCTGATATGTGCATATCTGTTGAAAGTGCGTATACATATGAAAAACTTACGGTGGAACGCATTGTTGGCTTGTCATGGTTTGTACATGCAACTTCTGGGCTCACTTGAGAAGCGATTAACGTTGTGTCTTGATACAAGTTTGCTGCAATAATTATAACAATAGTCATATTAACAATCATAACAACAAGCCAGATAATATTGTACATATTCTTTACGTATTACTATTATGAATAATAATCATATGTACTATCAGATCGCGTAAAAATCTAAGTTATCTCTGTTTGTCCTATTTTCCCGTACACGTATTACGTCCCTTGGCAATGAAATGTCAACAAGTATCATTCTGCGTGCCATAGAGTGCACGTTTCATTTCTGATGTGTGCATATCTGTTGAAAGTGCGTATACATATGAAAAACTTACGGTGGAACGCATTGTTGGCTTGTCATGGCTTGTACATGCAACTTCTGGGCTCACTTGAGAAGCGATTAACGTTGTGTCTTGATACAGGTTTGCTGCAATAATTATAACAATAGTCATATTAACAATCATAACAACAAGCCAGATAATATTGTACATATTCTTTACGTATTACTATTATGAATAATAATCATATGTACTATCAGATCGCGTAAAAATCTAAGTTATCTCTGTTTGTCCTATTTTCCCGTACACGTATTACGTCCCTTGGCAATGAAATGTCAACAAGTATCATTCTGCGTGCCATAGAGTGCACGTTTCATTTCTGACTTGTGCATATCTGTTGAAAGTACGTATACATATGAAAAACTTACGGTGGAACGCATTGTTGGCTTGTCATGACTTGTACATGCAACTTCTGGGCTCACATGAGAAGCGATTTACGTTGTGTCTTGATACAAGTTTGCTGCAATAATTATAACAATAGTCATATTAACAATCATAACAACAAGCCAGATAATATTGTACATATTCTTTACGTATTACTATTATGAATAATAATCATATGTACTATCAGATCGCGTAAAAATCTAAGTTATCTCTGTTTGTCCTATTTTCCCGTACACGTATTACGTCCCTTGGCAATGAAATGTCAACAAGTATCATTCTGCGTGCCATAGAGTGCACGTTTCATTTCTGATATGTGCATATCTGTTGAAAGTGCGTATACCTATGAAAAACTTACGGTGGAACGCATTGTTGGCTTGTCATGGTTTGTACATGCAACTTCTGGGCTCACTTGAGAAGCGATTAACGTTGTGTCTTGATACAGGTTTGCTGCAATAATTATAACAATAGTCATATTAACAATCATAACAACAAGCCAGATAATATTGTACATATTCTTTACGTATTACTATTATGAATAATAATCATATGTACTATCAGATCGCGTAAAAATCTAAGTTATCTCTGTTTGTCCTATTTTCCCGTACACGTATTACGTCCCTTGGCAATGAAATGTCAACAAGTATCATTCTGCGTGCCATAGAGTGCACGTTTCATTTCTGATGTGTGCATATCTGTTGAAAGTGCGTATACATATGAAAAACTTACGGTGGAACGCATTGTTGGCTTGTCATGACTTGTACATGCAACTTCTGGGCTCACATGAGAAGCGATTAACGTTGTGTCTTGATACAAGTTTGCTGCAATAATTATAACAATAGTCATATTAACAATCATAACAACAAGCCAGATAATATTGTACATATTCTTTACGTATTACTATTATGAATAATAATCATATGTACTATCAGATCGCGTAAAAATCTAAGTTATCTCTGTTTGTCCTATTTTCCCGTACACGTATTACGTCCCTTGGCAATGAAATGTCAACAAGTATCATTCTGCGTGCCATAGAGTGCACGTTTCATTTCTGATATGTGCATATCTGTTGAAAGTGCGTATACATATGAAAAACTTACGGTGGAACGCATTGTTGGCTTGTCATGGTTTGTACATGCAACTTCTGGGCTCACTTGAGAAGCGATTAACGTTGTGTCTTGATACAGGTCTGCTGCAATAATTATAACAATAGTCATATTAACAATCATAACAACAAGCCAGATAATATTGTACATATTCTATACGTATTACTATTATGAACAATAATCATATGTACTATCAGATCGCGTAAAAATCTAAGTTATCTCTTTTCTCCTATTTTCCCGTACACGTATTACGTCCCTTGGCAATGAAATGTCAACAAGTATCATTCTGCGTGCCATAGAGTGCACGTTTCATTTCTGATGTGTGCATATCTGTTGAAAGTGCGTATACATATGAAAAACTTAACGTGGAACGCATTGTTGGCTTGTCATGGCTTGTACATGCAACTTCTGGGCTCACTTGAGAAGCGATTAACGTTGTGTCTTGATACAAGTTTGCTGCAATAATTATAACAATAGTCATATTAACAATCATAACAACAAGCCAGATAATATTGTACATATTCTTTACGTATTACTATTATGAATAATAATCATATGTACTATCAGATCGCGTAAAAATCTAAGTTATCTCTGTTTGTCCTATTTTCCCGTACACGTATTACGTCCCTTGGCAATGAAATGTCAACAAGTATCATTCTGCGTGCCATAGAGTGCCCGTTTCATTTCTGACTTGTGCATATCTGTTGAAAGTACGTATACATATGAAAAACTTACGGTGGCACGCATTGTTGGCTTGTCATGGCTTGTACATGCAACTTCTGGGCTCACTTGAGAAGCGATTAACGTTGTGTCTTGATACAGGTTTGCTGCAATAATTATAACAATAGTCATATTAACAATCATAACAACAAGCCAGATAATATTGTACATATTCTTTACGTATTACTATTATGAATAATAATCATATGTACTATCAGATCGCGTAAAAATCTAAGTTATCTCTGTTTGTCCTATTTTCCCGTACACGTATTACGTCCCTTGGCAATGAAATGTCAACAAGTATCATTCTGCGTGCCATAGAGTGCACGTTTCATTTCTGATGTGTGCATATCTGTTGAAAGTGCGTATACATATGAAAAACTTACGGTGGAACGCATTGTTGGCTTGTCATGGCTTGTACATGCAACTTCTGGGCTCACTTGAGAAGCGATTAACGTTGTGTCTTGATACAGGTTTGCTGCAATAATTATAACAATAGTCATATTAACAATCATAACAACAAGCCAGATAATATTGTACATATTCTTTACGTATTACTATTATGAATAATAATCATATGTACTATCAGATCGCGTAAAAATCTAAGTTATCTCTGTTTGTCCTATTTTCCCGTACACGTATTACGTCCCTTGGCAATGAAATGTCAACAAGTATCATTCTGCGTGCCATAGAGTGCCCGTTTCATTTCTGACTTGTGCATATCTGTTGAAAGTACGTATACATATGATAAACTTACGGTGGAACGCAATGTTGGCTTGTCATGGCTTGTACATGCAACTTCTGGGCTCACTTGAGAAGCGATTAACGTTGTGTCTTGATACAGGTTTGCTGCAATAATTATAACAATAGTCATATTAACAATCATAACAACAAGCCAGATAATATTGTACATATTCTTTACGTATTACTATTATGAATAATAATCATATGTACTATCAGATCGCGTAAAAAATCTAGGTTATCTCTGTTTGTCCTATTTTCCCGTACACGTATTACGTCCCTTGGCAATGAAATGTCAACAAGTATCATTCTGCGTGCCATAGAGTGCACGTTTCATTTCTGATGTGTGCATATCTGTTGAAAGTGCGTATACATATGAAAAACTTACGGTGGAACGCATTGTTGGCTTGTCATGGCTTGTACATGCAACTTCTGGGCTCACTTGAGAAGCGATTAACGTTGTGTCTTGATACAGGTTTGCTGCAATAATTATAACAATAGTCATATTAACAATCATAACAACAAGCCAGATAATATTGTACATATTCTTTACGTATTACTATTATGAATAATAATCATATGTACTATCAGATCGCGTAAAAATCTAAGTTATCTCTGTTTGTCCTATTTTCCCGTACACGTATTACGTCCCTTGGCAATGAAATGTCAACAAGTATCATTCTGCGTGCCATAGAGTGCACGTTTCATTTCTGATGTGTGCATATCTGTTGAAAGTGCGTATACATATGAAAAACTTACGGTGGAACGCATTGTTGGCTTGTCATGGCTTGTACATGCAACTTCTGGGCTCACTTGAGAAGCGATTAACGTTGTGTCTTGATACAAGTTTGCTGCAATAATTATAACAATAGTCATATTAACAATCATAACAACAAGCCAGATAATATTGTACATATTCTTTACGTATTACTATTATGAATAATAATCATATGTACTATCAGATCGCGTAAAAATCTAAGTTATCTCTGTTTGTCCTATTTTCCCGTACACGTATTACGTCCCTTGGCAATGAAATGTCAACAAGTATCATTCTGCGTGCCATAGAGTGCACGTTTCATTTCTGATGTGTGCATATCTGTTGAAAGTGCGTATACATATGAAAAACTTACGGTGGAACGCATTGTTGGCTTGTCATGGCTTGTACATGCAACTTCTGGGCTCACTTGAGAAGCGATTAACGTTGTGTCTTGATACAGGTTTGCTGCAATAATTATAACAATAGTCATATTAACAATCATAACAACAAGCCAGATAATATTGTACATATTCTTTACGTATTACTATTATGAATAATAATCATATGTACTATCAGATCGCGTAAAAATCTAAGTTATCTCTGTTTGTCCTATTTTCCCGTACACGTATTACGTCCCTTGGCAATGAAATGTCAACAAGTATCATTCTGCGTGCCATAGAGTGCACGTTTCATTTCTGACTTGTGCATATCTGTTGAAAGTACGTATACATATGAAAAACTTACGGTGGAACGCATTGTTGGCTTGTCATGACTTGTACATGCAACTTCTGGGCTCACATGAGAAGCGATTAACGTTGTGTCTTGATACAAGTTTGCTGCAATAATTATAACAATAGTCATATTAACAATCATAACGACAAGCCAGATAATATTGTACATATTCTTTACGTATTACTATTATGAATAATAATCATATGTACTATCAGATAGCGTAAAAATCTAAGTTATCTCTGTTTGTCCTATTTTCCCGTACACGTATTACGTCCCTTGGCAATGAAATGTCAACAAGTATCATTCTGCGTGCCATAGAGTGCCCGTTTCATTTCTGACTTGTGCATATCTGTTGAAAGTACGTATACATATGATAAACTTACGGTGGAACGCAATGTTGGCTTGTCATGGCTTGTACATGCAACTTCTGGGCTCACTTGAGAAGCGATTAACGTTGTGTCTTGATACAGGTTTGCTGCAATAATTATAACAATAGTCATATTAACAATCATAACAACAAGCCAGATAATATTGTACATATTCTTTACGTATTACTATTATGAATAATAATCATATGTACTATCAGATCGCGTAAAAAATCTAGGTTATCTCTGTTTGTCCTATTTTCCCGTACACGTATTACGTCCCTTGGCAATGAAATGTCAACAAGTATCATTCTGCGTGCCATAGAGTGCACGTTTCATTTCTGATGTGTGCATATCTGTTGAAAGTGCGTATACATATGAAAAACTTACGGTGGAACGCATTGTTGGCTTGTCATGGCTTGTACATGCAACTTCTGGGCTCACTTGAGAAGCGATTAACGTTGTGTCTTGATACAGGTTTGCTGCAATAATTATAACAATAGTCATATTAACAATCATAACAACAAGCCAGATAATATTGTACATATTCTTTACGTATTACTATTATGAATAATAATCATATGTACTATCAGATCGCGTAAAAATCTAAGTTATCTCTGTTTGTCCTATTTTCCCGTACACGTATTACGTCCCTTGGCAATGAAATGTCAACAAGTATCATTCTGCGTGCCATAGAGTGCACGTTTCATTTCTGATGTGTGCATATCTGTTGAAAGTGCGTATACATATGAAAAACTTACGGTGGAACGCATTGTTGGCTTGTCATGGCTTGTACATGCAACTTCTGGGCTCACTTGAGAAGCGATTAACGTTGTGTCTTGATACAAGTTTGCTGCAATAATTATAACAATAGTCATATTAACAATCATAACAACAAGCCAGATAATATTGTACATATTCTTTACGTATTACTATTATGAATAATAATCATATGTACTATCAGATCGCGTAAAAATCTAAGTTATCTCTGTTTGTCCTATTTTCCCGTACACGTATTACGTCCCTTGGCAATGAAATGTCAACAAGTATCATTCTGCGTGCCATAGAGTGCACGTTTCATTTCTGATGTGTGCATATCTGTTGAAAGTGCGTATACATATGAAAAACTTACGGTGGAACGCATTGTTGGCTTGTCATGGCTTGTACATGCAACTTCTGGGCTCACTTGAGAAGCGATTAACGTTGTGTCTTGATACAGGTTTGCTGCAATAATTATAACAATAGTCATATTAACAATCATAACAACAAGCCAGATAATATTGTACATATTCTTTACGTATTACTATTATGAATAATAATCATATGTACTATCAGATCGCGTAAAAATCTAAGTTATCTCTGTTTGTCCTATTTTCCCGTACACGTATTACGTCCCTTGGCAATGAAATGTCAACAAGTATCATTCTGCGTGCCATAGAGTGCACGTTTCATTTCTGACTTGTGCATATCTGTTGAAAGTACGTATACATATGAAAAACTTACGGTGGAACGCATTGTTGGCTTGTCATGACTTGTACATGCAACTTCTGGGCTCACATGAGAAGCGATTAACGTTGTGTCTTGATACAAGTTTGCTGCAATAATTATAACAATAGTCATATTAACAATCATAACAACAAGCCAGATAATATTGTACATATTCTTTACGTATTACTATTATGAATAATAATCATATGTACTATCAGATCGCGTAAAAATCTAAGTTATCTCTGTTTGTCCTATTTTCCCGTACACGTATTACGTCCCTTGGCAATGAAATGTCAACAAGTATCATTCTGCGTGCCATAGGGTGCACGTTTCATTTCTGATATGTGCATATCTGTTGAAAGTGCGTATACCTATGAAAAACTTACGGTGGAACGCATTGTTGGCTTGTCATGGTTTGTACATGCAACTTCTGGGCTCACTTGAGAAGCGATTAACGTTGTGTCTTGATACAGGTTTGCTGCAATAATTATAACAATAGTCATATTAACAATCATAACAACAAGCCAGATAATATTGTACATATTCTATACGTATTACTATTATGAATAATAATCATATGTACTATCAGATCGCGTAAAAATCTAAGTTATCTCTGTTTGTCCTATTTTCCCATACACGTATTACGTCCCTTGGCAATGAAATGTCAACAAGTATCATTCTGCGTGCCATAGAGTGCACGTTTCATTTCTGATGTGTGCATATCTGTTGAAAGTGCGTATACATATGAAAAACTTACGGTGGAACGCATAGTTGGCTTGTCATGGCTTGTACATGCAACTTCTGGGCTCACTTGAGAAGCGATTAACGTTGTGTCTTGATACAGGTTTGCTGCAATAATTAAAACAATAGTCATATTAACAATCATAACAACAAGCCAGATAATATTGTACATATTCTTTACGTATTACTATTATGAATAATAATCATATGTACTATCAGATCGCGTAAAAATCTAAGTTATCTCTGTTTGTCCTATTTTCCCGTACACGTATTACGTCCCTTGGCAATGAAATGTCAACAAGTATCATTCTGCGTGCCATAGAGTGCACGTTTCATTTCTGATGTGTGCATATCTGTTGAAAGTGCGTATACATATGAAAAACTTACGGTGGAACGCATTGTTGGCTTGTCATGGCTTGTACATGCAACTTCTGGGCTCACTTGAGAAGCGATTAACGTTGTGTCTTGATACAAGTTTGCTGCAATAATTATAACAATAGTCATATTAACAATCATAACAACAAGCCAGATAATATTGTACATATTCTTTACGTATTACTATTATGAATAATAATCATATGTACTATCAGATCGCGTAAAAATCTAAGTTATCTCTGTTTGTCCTATTTTCCCGTACACGTATTACGTCCCTTGGCAATGAAATGTCAACAAGTATCATTCTGCGTGCCATAGAGTGCACGTTTCATTTCTGATGTGTGCATATCTGTTGAAAGTGCGTATACATATGAAAAACTTACGGTGGAACGCATTGTTGGCTTGTCATGGCTTGTACATGCAACTTCTGGGCTCACTTGAGAAGCGATTAACGTTGTGTCTTGATACAGGTTTGCTGCAATAATTATAACAATAGTCATATTAAC
>JAWPHD010025671.1:0-15595 GCA_037043455.1 Cyrtodaria siliqua
TCACAGGCGCGTTTATTCGCGGATGACTGCCTCCTCTACAGAGTCATAGAAACCAGAAAGGACCATCTTATACTCCAAGACGACTTGAATGCGTTAGAAGATTAGGCTCACAACTGGGCATGCAGTTTAATGCCAAGAAGTGTTATATCATGAGCATTAACTAGAAATCTTCTAACTTCTACTCCCTAAATAATCAGATCCTCCAACAAGTTAAAGAAAGCCCCTACCTCGGAGTAACCATATCGGAAGATCTGAAATGGGATGCGCACATAACAAAGACCATCAAGAAGGCTAACTCATCCCTCTGGTTCATGAAGCGCAACCTAAAACACTGCCCTAAGTCTTGCAGAAGATCAGCATACCTGGCACTGGTGCGATCGACGCTGGAATATAGCGCCACCGTCTGGGATCCCTATTATAAGAAGGACATAAACAGATTGGAAAGGGTCCAACGCCAAGCAGCTAGGTTTGTCTCCGGAGACTACAAGTCACGCGAGGAGGGATGTGTCACACGAATGCTGTCAGACCTGAAGCTACCGTCGCTCCAAGACAGAAGGAAGATGAACCGACTCTTCTTCTACAAGGTGGTCGAGGGGCTGGTGCCAGCTTTCAAATGCTAAGACTATCTTATTCCTGAAAGACCTAAACGCCGTATTAAAGCAAAAGCTTTCATTGACTTTCAAGCAAATAACATTATAGACAATCAGGTGCTAAATAATTCAAATTAGTGTTTCAAAACAATACAGTGCAAGAACGAACAATATAAAAACTCATTATTTCCAAAGACAATTATTGATTGGAACCATCTTGAAGACAGTTTCGTTTGCACGCCATCATTGGAGAGCTTCAAATCAGCTCTGGTAAAGTGCTACTAACAGCAACAGCCTCTCTTCCGATGTGTTTATGCCGTTACAGGCCCTACATCGTATAGATTCAGATTCAGAAACACTTACAACCACGCATAAGTCAGTTGTACGAATGTATCAAAGAAATAGTCAACATTCACATAGCAGCAGTAATCAACAACATACATACACGCAATTGGAAGAAGGACACATGGGATTATAATTACACGAATAATATAGTGATGAAGATAAATGAGCATGTGATCTCCATTAATGAGCATGCATCGTACATGCATAGACTTTTGGCGGATATCCCCCTCCATAGTATGCGTATGTGTGTGTTCTTAGCTGTAACGTCCCTTCTGGCCATAGTTTCCGATTCTAGCCAATCAAACAAGCTATATTTTCTCGATATTCACGAAGAGTTGTGTTTAACTTGTGATAACAAAGCCGCACGTTCTCGCACGAGAAACATGTTTTCACTGGTCGACGAGATGAGGTTCGTCCATGAAAATATTAACTGTTTAACATACGACGGCATCAAATATTATTAATTTTTTTAATTTCTTTATTTTTGCACAGTTTAAAACATTTGTGTGAAAAACAAGTGTCACATGCCATACTCCGCTAGGTATATAACCTTACTACGGAGCAGGCGAGTTGAATTGGGTTTTACTGCACACCAACACAAATATCAACTGGAATGAACATTACAGGCCCACTTGACTTCCTTGTTCAGTAATACAAAAAATTTCCAGGCCCACTTGACTTCCATGTTCAGTAATATGAAAAATATCCAAACTATGAGCATAGAACCATCTCACCTGCAGAACTGCAGAGTTGCTGCAAATTATATTGTAGGCAGGGCATTTTCGCTGGAGTCACGACCATTGTTTTCTGCCACCACTCAAATATATGGGATGATGGTGGAGACCTTTATTGGACTTGAAAAAAACACACAACCAAAATGTACAAGAATAGGGAGGGGATTTTACACCTGTGCCTGGATCACAGGAATTGTATCTTTTAATATTTGCCTTCTGTTATTATAATTGTCTATGAAGGACCGTAACAGTGAAATGCGAGTGTTGTTTTTCTGCAGTCAATCAACGTATATTTTGTTCAAATGCAAGCAATACACCATCGTGAGCAGAAATGAATTTCGTAATTCGGCCCCGTAAATCAGTTCAAAATGTCGGTTTCATTTGTACCGATAACAAGTGGCGAAATACTCGTTGTTCCGCGACTTTCTTGTGATACGGACTATGCAAACTGATAAAATATAGATTTATTTACGGATCGGTGCTTAACGTTAGTGAATTGATTGCTATTTGAAGCTGGAATACCGCGCCGAAATTAACAGAAACCTGATTTCGGTAAAATTCAATGACCACGACAAACGACGAGCAAATTGAAATTGCACTTTGGTGACTTTGAACTCAGATATTTCAGCGAATTTACAAGGGATCGTAAGAAGAAAGGTATTGTTGGATAAGAAATTCGTTTCTGCACACGATGGTGTAAAGTATACGTTTGATTGACCGCAGAATAACAACATCAACATTGCACTGTTACGGTCCTTCATAGACAATTATAATAACAGAAGGCAATATCAAAAGATACAATTGCTGCAACATTTTTCCATAGCATAATTGAATTGAATTGGGGTTTTAAGGCGCACCAACACATGAAAAGGTTATTTGGCGCCTAAAAGGCATGAACATGCCAGGCTCATCTTCCATGTACACATCGAGATAAAATATGGAAAATGGGCCTAGAACCTTCTCACCCTGAACTGCAGAGTTGCTGCAAATTCTATCGTAGAAACTCCATTTACGCTGGAGCCACGTTATTGTTTTTCTGCCACTGCTCTTTTGATGCGAGCGAGATAGCACCTGAAACAATGCAGGGATGATGAAGACCTTTAATGAACATGAACAAAAAAATGATAAAATGAACATGAATTTGGGGGGGATTCTACCCCTCTGCCTACCCCTCCAAAGGGATCTGCAGTGGCCGTATTCTTTGCTATGGGGCCCCGGCAACCACACGGGGCCCCATAGCATAAACCAACCTTATAGCTACGTAACAGTGCATGTCGTTCGAGCAGTGAACGGGATAATAAAGACCCTGCGTCTAAAACATTCTCGTCTCTCACTGCTGCGGTTCGAATCACACTGGGAGCTGGACTTGTCAAGTGAGAAATTGTCGATCTTACGAATGACGGGAGGTATATAGTACTGGTTCTACCCCGCACCATACCCCACCCCTCCAAAAAAAAACCAAAACATCAACCGTCATATATGGCCTAACATGTGCTTAAAATGACGTAAACACCATTCAAATCAAAAGGAAACGTTATTTGAAGACATGAAGATAAGTATGGCGATATGTCTGGATGATCGAGACCACGCCCGCGAAAGTGTTTTACCAAGTTTCACGTAACCTGGGTCACCCGGCATATATGTTGAGTTGTAAACCTTCGACTCTCACCGCTGTGGGTTCGAATCCCACTGGGAGCTCGACTTGTAAGTGAGGAAGTGTCGATTCTTACGAATGACGGAAGGTGTACATTACTGGTTCTACCCAGGAAAGGTGGGTGGTCTGCCTCCACCACAAACAATATATAACCTTACATGTGTTGAAAATGACGTTAAACACCATACAAACAAACAAACAATTATCACATAACATGGTTTCAGATTTCTGCGCTACACTATGCTACGCGGATATCAGCAAGTAAGACAAGCTGACAGAGAAGTCTTGCAAGATCGAGACTTATATTCGCATGACACTTTATAACCGTGCCTATTTCCGCATGTTGCAGGGTGAAGATCACTGAGTTTGTTTAGTTGTGTGTTGTATTTATGTAAACAGTATTATCTTTGAATGAATATGTTTGTCTTGCATACAACTGTGTGCATATAATTATTGCTATCAGTATTTCAAACTTTCATTTTATCACGGTCATTCAATATCATGATATTTATTGATAGATCCTGTTTGTATGTATATTTCATTTATTAGTATATGTATTCATATACCTGAGTTTTTTATACTATAATTTGTAGCATGGTCACTGAACTTCCTTTTGTATTTGCACAGGTGTAAATCATTTAATTGGACATAACACCTGTCCGAATAAAGGATGTACTCTAACAGTGAACTAATAATCTCTTATTAATTCACTGACTCTAACAACCTGTTATTGAAGTCAGAGTACGGCAGACAGGTGAAATAACATGCAACAAAACAAATAGAGTATGGTCTAACTCTTGATCGTGTTGGTTAATTCAACCAACTCGATGATAACATACTGTTGAATTACATAAACCAGGCCCGTAGCCAGGTTTTTGAAAAGGGGGGTGCGGATATAGCCGAAACGGGGCGAATTGAGCCACGAAGTGGCGATGGGGGTAGGTGCGGGAGGGGGTGTCCCCCTCCTGCAGGTGTGGGGTTAGGGGGTCTTCCCCCTAGAAAATTTTGAAATTGAAACGGTAAATCATGCATTCTGGTGACTTTTATATCTATATTTAGGGACAGAAGCTATAGAGCATTTTTTATATGAAATTTCTCTTTTATTGGCCTTACCTCAATACATGAGAAGTGGTGATGGGGGTAGGTGCGGGAGGGGGTGTCCCCCTCCTGCAGGTGGGGGGTTAGGGAATCCTCCACCTAGAAAGTTCTGAATTTGAAACGGTAAATCATGCATTCTGGTGACTTTTATATCTATATTTAGGGACAGAAGCTATAGAGCATTTTTTTGTATGAAATCTCACTTTTATTGGCCTTACCTCAATACATGGAGGTTAGCGGGTCCTCCCCCTAGACAATTTTGAAATTGAAACGGTAAATCATGCATTCTGGTGACTTTTATATCTATATTTAGAGACAGAAGCTATAGAGCATTTTTTGTCCAAAAAAGTTGGGTGCGGACGCACCCAACGCACCCCCCCTGGCTACGGGTATGTAAACTGGCTCAAGTCAACCACTATGTGGAATTGGACAAGTTCTTACACTAACCCATCAGTCGGGCCTCAATATTTCGATTTCCCGCTTTTTTTTGTTCACGCATGCGCATTTCCAAAAAGCAAGTAAAAATGGCGTTTTCGTCGTCAGGACCAGCTGTAATAGTAGACTGATGTGCTCTACAGGTAAACATTTGCAACTTGTTATATTGCCATGTTTGTTTGCACTTTATAAACGTATTTTAATGGTGAGAGTCTTCGCTTTACAACGGCTATAATTTAGTCGTGCCCTGTGCGCACTGAAGTTTGCAGACAATCGACTTTCTGCGAGAGAATTCACGTTGACTGGATGGACAGCCTAAACACGTTACATTTATTTTCAGGGGCGTCCCTGGGAATACTCCGATACGCACGCAGGTGCGTATATAATTCAGAGCTGGGCGTCGGAGCTAAATATGCGAAAAATGCAATAAAAATTGAAATTAGGTCTGTGTTGAAACTCATATTTCTGAGTTTTTTTGCACTAGCGGATCCAGTGACGGGGGTGGGGGTGGGGGGGGGGGTGGGGGTGGGGGGGGGGGGGGTTGGGGGTGGGGGGGGGGGGGGGGGGGGGGGCGCCGCCCCTAAAAATTTCCGGCTCATACATGTATGTCCATGTTACTGTAGATAAAATATCAAACAATTTCGATGCACGCCCTCGGTATAAAAAAAATTCTCGCTCGCTTCGCTCTAGGCATAATGACTAATGAGTGGTTTCATTAACACATTGTTAAATCCTTTTATTTGAAAACGGACTTTTTTTCATTTCATACATGTATGTCCATGTTACTGTAGATAGAATATCAAACAATTTCGATGCATGCCCTCAGTATAAAAAAAATTCTCGCTCGCTCTGCGCATAATGCCTAATGAGTGGTTTCATTAACACATTGTTAAATCCTTTTATTTGAAAACGGACTTTTTTTATTTCATACATGTATGTCCATGTTACTGTAGATAAAATATCAAACAATTTCGATGCACGCCCTCAATATATTTTTTTTTTTGCTCGCTTCGCTCGCTCTATGCATACTGATTTATGAATGCTTTAATTAACACATTGTTAAAACCTTTTATTTAAAAACGGACTTTTTTTTATTTCATACATGTATGTTCATGTTACTCAGTGATTTTTTTACCTCTGCGTCCTGCGTCCAGGACGCACAAATATTTCCGTGGACGCAAATTGTCAGAACATGTGCGTTCTCGGGACGCACATAAATTGCAAGTAAAGAGTTCCGTAATTCATATTTCCCCTGTAAGAATTCAATCCGTCGCTTTTTTCTCCGCGTCTACCTCCATATTTCCCCTGTAAGAATTCAATCCGTCGCTTTTTTCTCCGCGTCTACCGCCCTATTTGACTATTCGATGAGGGTTAAGTTTACCCTCGCACCGTTCCGCGTAATTTTGTAACGTCGATTATCATTGGATAATGGTCATATTATTAGCCAATGGAATCGGCCGTGAGGTAAAACACGAAACGGTGCGGAAGTAAACATTCCACGAGTTGGCGATGCATCGTCTGCAAAGTCATTGATGTTAACAGTTTAGTTAGTTTTAATTAAGGTTTATTACTACTTCTCTTAAAGAAAGGGGGATGCTGATAGAATGATGCAGTGTTCTCACAACTGCGATTGTTATGCTCTCACCGTATGTATGCCTGATTAAAGTTATCAACACCATGTTATAAAATAGTGCTTGAATTTGAAATTTACTACTAAAACCTGTGACTCACTCCTTTAGTTTTCGGACTCATAGATTTTTGGCCCAGCGAGTCCTAGGACTCGTACAAGTGAAATTGTAAAAAAATCACTGGTTACTGTAGATAGAATATCAAACAATTTCGATGCATGCCGTCAGTATAAAAAAAAATCTCGCTCGCCCTACGCATAATGCCTAATGAGTGGTTTCATTAACACATTGTTAAATCCTTTTATTTGAAAACTGACTTTTTTTATTTCATACATGTATGTCCATGTTACTGTAGATAAAATATCAAACAATTTCGATGCACGCCCTCAGTATAAAAAAATTTCTCGCTCGCTCTATGCATACTGATTTATGAATGCTTTAATTAACACATTGTTAAAACCTTTTATTTGAAAACGGACTTTTTTTTATTTCATACATGTATGTTCATGTTACTGTAGATAGAATATCAAACAATTTAGATGCATGCCCTCAGTATAAAAAAAATTCTCGCTCGCTCTACGCATAATGCCTAATGAGTGGTTTCATTAACACATTGTTAAATCCTTTTATTTGAAAATGGACTTTTTTTATTTCATACATGTATGTCCATGTTACTGTAGATAGAATATCAAACAATTTCGATGCACGCCCTCAGTATAAAAAAATTTCTCGCTCGCTCTATGCATACTGATTTATGAATGCTTTAATTAACACATTGTTAAAACTTTTTATTTGAAAACGGACTTTTTTTTATTTCATACATGTATGTTCATGTTACTGTAGATAGAATATCAAACAATTTCGATGCATGCCCTCAGTATAAAAAAAATTCTCGCTCGCTTAGGCCTAAATTAAAATATTGTTTGTTTGCAGTTTGCGACCGACTCACGGCAAATCCGCCGACCCAAACAATTTTTTTTTTTTCAAGTTTCTTTTCCCCCCAATGTGTTGATCACAAATATTGTTGGTTGTTTCAATTATTTTGGGAAGTTTTATAATGCTCTGATATATTGGATGCTTGGAAATAATCTCTGCTGCTATAGTATAAATTGAAAGGGTCTACATGACTGACCTTGTGAGTGAGAAAAATGTGAGGATGGTGTCTGCAAATAGGATACATGAAGAGAATATTGTTCTTTGCAGTAACGTAAACTGAGAAGTGAAATTAATATTTAACTAAACCCTTTTTAAAAAAATCTCTCTGGATAATACTAGTGAAGCACACAATATTTGCATGCCGTCGATGTGCATGCGTTAATAATAAGAATGTGTTAAAAACACTTATATCCCTACCTACCGACCCACCCCTAACAGCCATGGGTCGGAAACTGCAAACAAACAATTTTTTAATGGTGGCCTTAGCTCGCTCTACGCATAATGCCTAATGAGTGGTTTCATTAACAACATTGTTAAATCCTTTTATTTGAAAACGGACTTTTTTTATTCATACATGTATGTCCATGTTACTGTAGATAAAATATCAAACAATTTCGATGCACACCCTCAGTATAACAAAAATTTCTCGCTCGCTTCCCTCGCTCGACGCATAATGGCTAATGAGTGGTTTTTTTTACACATTGTTAACTCCTTTTATTTGAAAACGGACTTTTTTACCCTATTAATGCACTACGGCAACCATTTTATGAGGCTAGAAACGGACCTGAAAATTGACCAAAATCTTACGCCCCCCACTAAGCTGAAATCCTTGATCCGCCCCAGTTTTGGTCAATTCTTACACATAGCTATGTTTTCATTTTATCTTCCATTATTTAGATATTAATATATAAATTTGAACGCAGTCATTTACATATAAAACAATTTAGGTTACCCATGAAATATCAATGAAAAAAACGAAATGAGGCCACAATAAAAATTAACAGATATCAGCTCCCTCTGGCACGAGTAGCCTTTCGACCACAAATTTCTTTAAAATGACAGCAATTTTGGATTAAAACGGATAAAAATAATAAAATTTAACATAATTTTGTATCGTCCCAAATTTCTAAACAAGCCCCATCCCACATTATTTTAGCCCTGTTTTCTGATGGTATATACTAGCTATATAATTTATTATTCTCTGAAAAATCAAATAGTCGAGCTGCGCTGTTCTCCGACAGCTCTTGTTATACTACACATGTAAGTTTTAATACATTTTTTGTGCAGTAATATCAAAAAATAATAATATGCAAAAAAAACACAAATTGCTTAATACTATTCTTATAATTAATATCATAGTAATGATTAAACAAATGCAAGTTTATGCAGAAAAACTAGGGGGATGTCTTGAGTTTTTTAAAAATAAAGATTGCCGTGTGTCCCTTTAAAGAAACTGAATGTTTGTTTTAAACAGGCGCGTATCCAGGCATACGCACGTATCCAGGCATACGCACGTACGCCAATGCGTACAATTCGTCAGCAAAATTGAAAAAATAAAAGTTCCAAATATGCAATAAAAACTGAAGGCTGAGTGGGGTATGTATGATGCCGTCGATGTGGGCCGTGTGACGAGTCGTTGTTGTGTTGGGGAATTGAAGCTCAGTTATGCATATGCTTGGCATTGTAGAGGAATTGTAAATTTGTTCACACAGAAGTCTCGTAGAAAGTTTATAATTTATATTTATTAATGTTAAAATAGCACACAGATGAATACTTAAAACACAAGTTTATATTGATAGCCTATGTAATGGTAGTTAAACTACATTACGGGAAACCAGTTCGAATGTACACTAAAGGTGACACACATATCAATATGTAAATATATATTGATAACCAATGTAAAAGTAGTGATGTCACAATAACACTATTCAAAATAATCTGCTGATATTAACAGAAAGATGTTAATGCATTGAATTACAAGACTACCTTACTGGGAACACAGTTCGAACAAGAACACACAAGCTGAACCAATCCTATCAATAGTCACTATGAATAGCGGTAATGTCCACTTAATTAAGAAGTCTAAAATGTATACACTGTTACACAAGTTGATGGTAAAGTTGTTCCCATATATTTAAAATATTTAAACCAGTTACAATAATCTTGACGGATAATTCCAATCTGCTCGGTAGATCCAAACATTGACTATGCAATCCTTACTAACTATTATTAACTCCTTCCTTATTCCTTATATTATATATTTGAACATTAAATTTTACATCTTATATACTAACGTTAAAAGCTTGACGCCATTGGCTTGGTGTTTAAGTTATTATTATAACAACAGACTGATAATTATGAATGTACAAACAATAAACAATGTGATTACATGTTACAATTGAGAGTAGTTAGGTGACAAACATAGCACATGTTATAGAAAGTAACTTTCACACATACAGGAACAAACAATTAAGTTGGCTTGGCATTTCCTACTTGAAAGTGAATTCTCAATATGTTTGTATTAAGATTACAAACTAACTTGATTGATATTCAAAAGGTTAATTTTACATGGGGTTTTAACAATGGTGTTTTTACAATTTGAGAAACAGTTGACATTTATGACAGCATATGTTACCAAAAACATATTGCACTTAAAAATTGTTAGATTATTTACAAAGTTTGAAAATAAAAATAAAATGAAAGTAACAAAGATATTATACTACAAATTGTTATAAATATTTGCAGCATAAAATATGGGCTAGTGTCAAACAAAATGCCATATTAATGCTGAAATATAGCTTGAGACCGCATCATTTGCCTCCTAATTTTCAAAATTTGCAGGAGGGGAACCCCCTCCCACACCTACCCCCACTCGCAGCATCGCTGCTCGGTTCACAGCTACGCTTGTCGTATCTGACGTACATTTCAAAATGCTCCAGGTACGCCCCTGTTATAATGTGAAGCATTTGATAAGGCATGGCAGAAGGTGTTCTTCTTTTTCAGTTATTCATGTATATCACTTTGTATATTGAGATTTTGCATGTTTTTCATAGACTTATATAGGAGTCAGAGGTTTAATGTTTTGCGTTTGCTATATGCTTATGGTCCTCTACCCAGTTTGTTCTAATGGTGACCCTTGGATCACATGTGGCCCCGCCCTGGGGGTCAAATGTTTTACATGACTTGTATAGGGAAATACTTAACATACAAGGGCCAAAGGTTTAATATTTTGCATTTACTATAAGCTTATGGTCCTCTACCAAGCTGGTTTAAATGGTGATCCTGGGGTCACATTTGGCCCCGCCCCAGAAATCGTCTTTTCAGAAATGGCTTTGTCAATTTTGACCAAACTTCACATGGAGGATCCTTAGACGAATGTTTTGAAAATTTGTTAAAATAAAACGTAACATCCAAGGTGGCCACCATATAAAAATCTTAATTACTTCTTGTACGCTGGGAAGCTATGTGGCCGTGGGTTTAAACCCCACTGGAGGCAAAACTTTTTTATTTTTTATTGTTTCCTGTTTGGATGCTTTTTTTTTTTGGTTATTTTTTTAAGTTTGTGTTTAAAGATTTTACATGTTTTACATAGACTATAATAGAGAAATCTTACAAAATCTTTTAAATTATTAGCATGGAGTTGTGGGTTTAAATTTCGGTTGAGGGTTTTGTTGTGGTTTTCACTTGTAAAACGGTATTGAAAGGAATTTAATGATGAAACCCCTTGATAAAAGACCTCTTGTTCTTTATTATTATTAATGATGGCTAACCCCTGGTCGATCAAGTTTGCTCATTTGAAGTCCCTGTGGTCAAAGATGGCTGCAACCCCTGGGTCCAAAGTTTGTATGTAGAGATTTTGCATGTTTTTACATAGACTTACATAAGAAAAGACTTTAAAACATTGCAGGGCCTTTTTTCCAAAGATTGGGAAGGGGCCTTAGCCTTTCATTTTGGGAAATTCAAGCGCGATTTTCGGCCAAATTGGGAAAAGGTAGACTGACTTTCAAGATACATCAATAAACAAATGGCAGTCTACATACATACAGTAAATAGAAAGTTGCATCAATTTAATAATTGAAAACAAAATTATTTAACACTAAAACAGGACTGTTATAATAGGACACTTCTAATTTTAACATTATTTACAAGGGTAACTGTCTGGACTTGAAGTCCTTAAAGTCATCAACAATTTGATCAAAGTCCTCCTCTTGGGGGTTCACACAGTTAATCCTCATCAGAGCATCCAAGTTTGTTGTCTTCAATGAAGACCTCAGAAATGTACATAGGTCATTCATCAGGCTGAAAGAACGCTCAACAACAGCGGTGCTCTGCGACGCAAGTTGCGAGTCCGACTGACCTGGCACTTCAGTAGGCGGAGATTTGGCAAGTTGTGTTGTCAAGGAATTTGTCCTTTTAACAACAAAGGTCAAAAGGTTGCGCTGGCCATTATCATCTGCAGCCCTTTTAACAGATTTTCTGTAGTATTTTCCGTTTTTCGACATTTTTTACTCGCATTTTGTTTATGGTGTACTTGTTTTTTTTTCAAATATTGTATAATTATATAACATTTCAAACGATTCAATATTAAATAATAAGGAAATGACGACCGCGTCAAGTCTACATGCGGTTTAATAAATCGCGTAAAATAACTCGTTCTCTCCATTAAACAAAACAAATGGCGCCAAGAGATCGTAACATCTCGGTCATAAGCGGACTGCAGTGCAGTGCCGAGTCATTCTGAATGGATATTTATTTCGGTAAGCCAATAAAAAGCCTGCTTTCGGTTTCATTCGCTGCTAAATAATGTAGTTTTATTAAGCGAACGTGTGAAATTGATTTCGGGAGAATCATATGTCAACATATTGGGAATTTCAGCATTGTATTTTTGGGAAATTCTTTCACCAAAATTGGGTAAAAAAGAGGCTTTTTGCAATTGGGAAGTCACCGAATATCAGCCTCTATTATAGAAGGAAAAAAGGCCCTGCATTATCAATCAGCATTTGTGAGGACGATTTTTTCATCATTGCAAAGATCCTGCAGTGATCGATTTAGGGCCATATTGTCCCTCTTTTTAATTATTTGTAATTGAGACTGTGCTCAGCACAACCTTCAGAGTATTCCCACGCATCCATATAAGGAAATGATACCTATTCTGACTGGACACCAATGCGGGAGTATTAATCACCTTCAAATTATTTGCATTAAATTTGTCCTTTAATTTATATGAAAATACAGAATCGGTACCTTTTCAGGATACACACATTGAAACAGGTCACTAAGCAGGGGTAGTAATCACCTTTAGTGAGCTACCAGAGTTCTATCCTACCAGAGCAGCAATTAAAAAAATATTGTAAAAAAATCGAAAAATATAAGACCATTCACTGACGTGAGACGGATCTAAATACATGACCTGCATGAAGTATACAGATGGGACACATTCTCATCTTTTCTCTGAACCCATATTAGGAACTTTTTGGCGGACACTTAGGTATTTCTTTGTCGTCATACTGTGTCGTCTGTCCATCGGTAGTCACACTTTGTTTCCGGACAATAACCTCAATTATGAATGAGATATTGGAATGGAACTTGCTGTGTAGGAGGCAGCTTATATTGAAAGGAAGCTTGGTATTGCATTTGAGGTCAATGTGGATCAAGGTTAAGGTCACTTAATACAAATAGGAAAATGGTTTCCGGAAAATATATTCAGTTATGAATGAGATATTGCACCCAAACTTGCTGTGCTTGGAATTGCATTTGAGGTCACTGGGGTCAAGGTAGGTGTTAATAAAAATAGAAAAAAGGCTTCCGTCAATAACTTTAGTTAGGAATGAGATATTGCAACCAAATTGGCTGTGTAGGTAGCTTAAATGGAAAGGAAGATTGGTATTGTATTTGAGGTTACTCCGGTCATGGTCTCTGTTAGTGAAAATACAAACTTCAGGTGACACATTTAATTCTGCAGAGTTCCAGTAATTTTAAATAGGGAGTTTTGAATGTGCAGAAAAAATAATATCAAGGCCAAACTTAAAATATTTTTTGTTAACCCCTCCGGCGACCCCGGTCAAATTGATATAGGTAGGTAGGTAGGTAAAACATTGTATTTTACCCTGTTTAAAATCTTTAGACCATGACATGGAAAATATCAAAACAAATATAGATTTGTGTCAAATCACTACATAATGAGTTTCATTATAGTTAAATAAGTTATTTTTAGTATGCAGTGAAACATACAAACTAAAAACATAAATTAACTTGACATGTTTATTTTTAGTCTAAGAATATGGAAAGTGTCTGACACATATCGAGGGCATAGTGTAAAACTGTTCTATTTTGTTCCTTATTTATATACAGGGCTTCTAAAATTTTAAAATGCAAATCGGTCCAGGTTTTTAACTGCCGTAAGAATTGCGCTTATTTTGAAAAAATCACTAAAATCGCCGTACCCCACCCACCATGTCAGCTGCAACATGAATTTTTTCCGTTCAGTCATTGATATAGAGAACTATTTAAAATGTATGTTTGTATTATATTTGTATTATTTCTAACTTACTTTATCACAATTTGTACATTTTAATGACTGACATGTCTTCGCTTTACTGAATGAATAATTTTCACTCAATATTAAAATTGTTGATCATTTGAGGAATTGAACCGGAAATGTCTAATAAACCGGGTAGGTATAAAACGCGGACTAACACGCGCGGACTAGCGGATAAATTTGAGTAATATCGTTTTTCATCAATTAGCTTAATTAATACCAAATGTTACGACTAAAGCAAACAATTTCGGTTCGACTTAAAAAAACAAACGGTGTCAGGTTTGATCACTTTCCTTAATATTATACTTAAAGTTATTGTAAAAAAAAAATCAAACAAACAATTAACACATCTCGGTATTTTAATGTCGCAAACTAATTTCAGTCCCAGCTTTGGCCACTTAAAAAACCCGACACAAGCAAACAGGCTAACACCTTACGTCTAACGGTATATCAAAGAAATCACAGACGGTAACACTCGCTTCAGTGAACCGACAGAACGCGTGATATACTTTCACTGATCACACATCAAAGGCGTGCTACATGGCTATAGACTCTTCCGGAAAACTCCCTACTATCGGTAATGGTTTAGTCCAAATTGACCAAATTGACCTACTTTCGCACAGCGAGTGACAAACAATCGTGTTATGGATCAAAGAATATTGCCGCAAGGCATATTTCAAGGAGTGTGTAAGGTAATTGTAGATTTTTTAACGACCGATAGATAAAATATCTGGGACCGATTTTAACAGAGATTTTGAAAACAAAATCGGTCCGGAGAAACAGAATTCGGTCTGCGGACCGACAAACCGGCGATTTTAGAAGCCCTGTTTATATATATATATTTCAACAGTTTTCCACTCACCTCTCGATATATACCAGGCATCAAATTATAAAAACTCTTCTTGTAAAAGTTCTGGAGAGAACACTCCATGTACAAAGTCTTTCTCAATTCAGAAAGTTATACATTAAAAACTGTCCGTCAGCTATTGTTAATATTCATTTAATTGGGTCCTATTAGGGATTTCCTATGTTACTTTTAAACCGTCCACACACAAAGTACAACTTTTTTTTTTTGAAAGTTTGTGTGTGTGGTGGTGTGTGGGGTGTGTAATCGTGGGTATACCATATGGTTTTTTTTGTTTTTAGCTCTACTGGCCGAATTGTCCGTCGTCCGTCTGACGTTAACTTTTGTCTCGTTAAGACGTCATTTTCCATCTGATCTTTACCAATCTTAACCAGATTGTTAATGTCAATGATAGCTCGGACAAATTTGAAAACCAGCCAGATAGGGACCAGTAACAGCGGAGTTATGGCCCTTGATTTAGTTAAAAATTCTATATTTTGCCTCAAGACGATAGGGCCTTCATTTTTCATCCGATCTTTACCAAATTTTACCAGATTGTTAATGTCAACAAAAGCTTGGACAAGTTTGAAAACCAGCCAGAGAGGACCAGTAACAGCGGAGTTATGGCCCTTGATTTCGTTAAATATGCTATATTTTGCCTTGTTAAGGTGATAGGGCCTTCATTTTTCATCTGATCTTTACCAAACTTTACCAGATTTTTTTACTTTTTTTTATTTTTTATTTTTTTTATTTTTTGACTTTATTTTTATTTTTATTATCTCTACTGGCCAAG
>JAWPHD010025672.1:0-15594 GCA_037043455.1 Cyrtodaria siliqua
GTTACAAAATAATAGGGTCATATCATATTTTGATAAACCTGTTAACAAGTTTAACAAAGATAGTATGAAAGTGATCATGACCAAGGATCTGACGAATTTGTAAATCATGTCACCATAGAAGTCAGGTTGTGTCCTTGTCGCAGAAGAGTTCTTTAATTACTTTCATATTTTATATTAATTAAATCAAGGGCCATAACTCTGGAGTTACTAGTCCAATATCACTGGTTTTCGAACTTGTCCGAGCTTTCATTGATATTAACAATCTACGCAAGTTTGGTAAGGATCAAATAATAAATGAAGGTGATGGAGCTGTCAAAAGGAAGAAAGTGGCATTTTTCAGTAAAACAAGGACCATTACTCCATTGTTACTCATCCGATCTGGCTGGTTTCCAAACTTGCCCGAGCATTCATTGATATTAACAACTTGTGCGAGTTTGGTAAAGATCAAATAATAAGCAAAAGTTGCTTGGATGTTCACAAGACAGAATATGGCATTTTCAGCAAATCATGCGCCATAACTCCGGCGTTACTGATCCGATTTGGCTGGTTTTCGAAGGTATGCGAGTTTTTATTGATATTAACAATCTTTGCAAGTTTGGTTAAGACCAAATAATAAATTAGATGATAGAGTGGTCCACAAGGAATACAACTCCATTTTTTTCAGCAACTCAAGGGCCTTAACTCCGGTGAAACTAATTCGATCTAACTGGTTTTCGAACTAGTTGGCTCTTTTATTAATGTTAACAATCTATGCAAGTTTGGTAAAGATCAAATAATAAATGAAGATGCTAGAGTGTTCACAAGGCAGGAAATGACATTTTTCAGAAAAACAAGGTCGATCCTTAAAAGTTCGATTTCGTGAACACAAATATAATGCAAGTAATCCTAAAAAGTTAAAACATTACTTGTGCCAACACTTTCGTCAGTCAGGTCATAATTTTAATAACGTAACTGTACAACCGGTTGAATATATATTTTTTAGCTCGACTATTCGAAGAATAAGAGAGCTTATGTAATCACACCGGCGTCGGCGTTGGCGTCGTCGTCGGCGTCCCACATCAAGGTTTGCGTGTAAGCTGTGTTTACAAGTCTATATCTCTTACATTTCTTATCCTAGCACAACCAAATTCATTCATGGGCTTCCTTATAGCATTATCTTAAGGGCTGCATAAGCAATTTTGGTTCCTGTAACCCATGGGCTCCCATGGAACCCAAATTATGATAGCCCATAAAATGTGTCTGTTTCACATCAAATTTTGCGTGTAAGCTGTGTTTACAGGTCTATTATCTCTTACACTTCTTGTCGTAGCTGAACTAAATTTTGGAATTGGTTTCCTTATAGTATGTTGTAAAGGGTTGGATAAATAATTGTGTCTTCTGCAAATTTTGGGCTCCCACGGAACCCAAATTGTGATGGCCCATAAAATGTGCAATAAAGGCAGATCTAGGTTTGCATGTAAGCATGTATTTATCTATAATTTTGGTTTGGGATTTGTTATAGCATTATGCATCTTATTACTTCACCCATATTGGGGCATGGGCCCCTACCCCCGCCCCAACTCCCCTCCACACTTTTTTTTTTACATATTTCTGTGTTGTTTTAGTCAATTCTTACACATATATTTTGCCCTCCTCCCCCTCCCCTACCACCCCAACCCACTCCCGGGAGCCTTCCACCCCCGTTCCACCTCCCACCCCGACTTGAAACTTTTTTCTTTTTTTTTTATATATTTCTGTGTTGCTTTAATCAATTCTTACACATATATGTTGCTGCCCCCACCCCCGCCTCTCACCCCCCCCCCCCCCCCCCCCACCCCCACCCCATCCCCCCACTTGAAACTTTTTGTTTTTTATTTGTTTACATATTTCTTTGTTATTTTAGTCAATTCTTACACATATATGTTGCAACCTTCCCCCCTCCCCCCACACACATGAAACTTTTATTTTATTTATTTTTTACATATTTCTTTGTTGTTTTAGTCAATTTTTACACATATGTTGCCCCCTCCCCCCCGCCCCCAACCCATTCCCGCCTCTCCCCCCCCCGCTCCCCACACCCACTTGAAACATTTTTACATATTTCTGTGTTGCTTTTGTCAATTCTTACAGATATATGTTGCCCCTCCCCGCCCTCCCGCCCTCACCCCTGCCTCTCACCTCCCATCCACATACCTTTTTTATTTTATTTCTTTTTTTTTTTTACATATTTCTGTGTTGTTTTACTCAATTCTTACACATATATGTTGCAACCCTCCCGCCTCTCACCGCCTCACCCCCGCCCCCCTCCCCCCTCCACCCCGATTTGGAACTTTTTTTTTTTTTTTTTACATATTTCTTTGTTGTTTTAGTCAATTCTTACACATATATGTTGCACCCCTGCCCCCAACCCACTCCCGCCGCTCCCCACCCCAACCCCACCCCCACTTGAAACTTTTTTTTTATACATATTTCTGTGTTGCTTTTGTCAATTCTTACACATATATGTTGCCGCCTCCCCGCCCCCCCCCCCCCCCCCACCACCACACTCTCCCACCCGCCTCTCACCCACCCCCCCCCCCCCCCCCACTTGATTTTTTTTTTTATTATTTACATATTACTTTGTTGTTTTAGCCCTCCCCACAAACACCTTCCCCCCCCCCCCCCCCCCCCCCCCCTCCTCTACCCCATTCCCACTCAAACTCGATTTTTTAATTATTTTTTTTCTTCATATTTTTGTGGTTTTGGTGAATTATTACATAGCTTCTAACACATATATGTTGCCCTCACCACCCCCACTCCTCCCACCATCCACCCCCACCTCTCTCCCGCCACCACCCACTTGAAACTTTTTTTATTTTTATTTTTTTACATATTTCTTTGTTATTTTAGTCAATTCTTACACATATATGTTGTCCACTCGGATAGACAATAATCCGAACTGCAAGAGCGCTTTCGGTCTTGAAACCTTCTTCAGTTGCAACATGCAATCCTAAACGATTTCTATTTAATATATAAATTTTCTCATTTACTGATGTAACGAGGTTTATACCGGTACACTGTGATTAACCAATTAGGTATATATAGTGTATTCAATCTGTCTCAGTTAGTTTGTAACACAGATTCAATACTTTATATATGTGTGGTTCTTATTGAGAACTGATATTTTAAAGTACAATAGTACTGTAAGACAAATCGGGTTGGTACCGAATGTATTGTCTTTCAATGAACATGCAGCAAGATGTTCAGACACGACTGGGTTGGTACCGTCTAAATGTGTCTTATAGGTAGCATGTATTCCGAAGAAAACGCTAGGTAAAATTTACTCGTCGGGTTTGAACCGAGACAAAATTTGGAGTATCTCCAAATGTGAGTTAATATGTTCTCATAGACGATATATTAGCAAAATAAGACACGAATGTGTCGTATATTCCGAGGAATATGCAGTTTACACGTCGGGTTGGTACCGAGACAAATGCTGGAGAATCTCCAGTAGGGTGTAAATCTGTACTGTATATAGCTATGTAGTGTACACGTCGGGTTGGTACCGAGACAAATTCTGGAGTATCTCCAGAAGTGTGTAAATTTGTACTGTATATAGATTGCTAACAGAAGTGAAATATACAATGTTTTCAGAGCTAAAAACATGCGTGTGACTCAGTCGATGTAGGGACAGCGTCAGCCGTTTTTTGTATAGGGGGGTACGAGTGTCTGACCACGGACGAGATTCCAGATTGCCTCGTGGTAGCGGCCTGCCCAGTTAGCATACTACGCACGGGGGATTTTCTCACCCCCAGGGTTTTGCGTTTGTTGTTGTTCTTATTCATTTTGTAAACAAAGGTGGTACAATGTGTTTCTGATTGCTTTTATCACCAACAACAGTTGATTAAGGTTGCTTACTACCCTGTAAAATTATGGACAGTATAGTATAGTTATTATATAACCATGTATGATTGCTTTTGTGTTAAGTAACCTGTCAATTAGTTTAACAGTTCTTAATGTTTGTATGTGTATATTATGTATACACACTTTTTCTATGTAACACGTAAGTTATAGACTCACTATATATGTGTCACGTGTGTTAATAGCCCAAGCACAGAAATCGTCTCTAATTCCACTCGGATAGACAATAATCCGAACTGCAAGAGCGCTTTCGGTCTTGAAACCTTCTTCAGTTGCAACATGCAATCCTAAACGATTTCTATTTAATGTATAAATTCTCTCATTTACTGATGTAATGAGGTTTATACCGGTACACTGTGATTAACCAATTAGGTATATAAAGTGTATTCAATCTGTCTGAGTTAGTTTGTAACACAGATTCAGTACTTTATATATGTGTGGTTCTTATTGAGAACTGATATTTTAAAGTACAATAGTACTGTAAGACAAATCGGGTTGGTACCGAATGCCCCTACTACAATCACGTCAATATACATATCAATATATTGGTCACGGTTAAAGGTATACTTCCATAATACAGTTAAAGGTACACTTTCTACAATATAGTTAAAGGTACACTTCCTATACTATAGTTAAGGGTACTTATCGTAATGAACTTCACTATTCAAAAGAATATAAAACAAATCACATCTTTAGTGAAAACTGACCACCACATAAAAAGAAGAGTATATATTTTCCCTAAATATGTTTAGTGTACCTTTAGTATATCTTTTATTTGAATTTTTAGTTAAACTCCTTAGTATAAATCAATCCGTGATAGTCACGATGTATGTGTGATGTAATTTGAATATATATATGACACGTAGTGAATTTGCTTTGAGTGTATATCTAGTTTTCGTTATATACTTGTGTATATATTGGCAATGGGTCATGTCATGTATGTCCCTGCTTTTGTGTGTGGGTTATGCAGAATTACTATAGTACTAAGTACTTCATGTTTGACAATTTTGTAAGTTCTCCTTCGAGAGTTGTGTGTGGCCCTTAAAAGGGCCTGGTATTCAGCATACCGAGAGTGATTTATGGTTTGTTAATCATGGCGCCCATGGTTTCTCGCATGGTTTTTGACAAGATTAGCACCATAGCCTCCATGCTATCACGCTGCTGCGACTTGCGATTTTAGCAACCGTGCCTCCCCCTCCATCAGGTTTTGATTTGCATCTGGAGGGTTCTCTATCCGCGCCTCCGCCTCCGTTTGGAGTGTCTGGCAGTGCGTTGTCAATATCTCCCCTCTCTTGTCGACGCTAGTTGTGAGAATGTTGTCGATCTCCACAATTGCAGCCTCCGCCCCTGGAATCATTTGGCAGTGTATCGCTTGGTAGTGAAGACCCGGTCATAGAAGGCTGCCCAGTCTTTAGCTACCCTCAAGTCGTCCTGGGCTCTGGCGACGACACGACCCCTGGTACTTCCGTCAGATTGAAGCCTTTCATCTGGCGTAGCCCTCGGTAGTGTGTTGTCTACCGATTCCGGGCGGTGGCCACTGACACGGGTCGTGTCTTCTCAAAGCCCGACCTCGCTCCCGACCTCGGCCTCTGGTGGATTGTTGACTGTATATGGTTTTAGCAGCAAGTTTTCAGTGGTGAGTGATCAATCAGTATTTGTGAACGGTATATATGTGTTCCGTTTCCTTGCTATTCTCTGTGATACAAGATCATCTCACTTTTCATTGGTTAGCTCGACATGTCGTTATTGTTTATTATTAATTTCCGGAGACTCTCCGCCTTGCATAATGGCCAAAGACGACCACCTGTCCAGACGTCACTTTGTTTGAATTTGATTGGACGATGTATGTCATAGGTTCAACCTCCTATCTGTGGGTGGCATTTGTCACATGTGTTATTTCTTTTATACTTATTTTACGTAGGTCATATTTAAGTTTTAAAAGTATGTATGGAGTTATCAAACTATCTTTTATTTTTTATGTATATATAGTTTCTATATATATTTATAAACACTTTCATATTTCAAAACGTTTATTATATAACCGATATAATCATGGTTAAATGTCGTGTCCCTGTTTTCTTTTTAGTCATTTATATAGTGTATTATGTTTCGTTCATAATTTATAATTTGTACCCTTGCGTGTATCTTAAGTAACCATCATTTGACCATTATGTTGGTCGTTGTAATATTATTGTTATGTGGTTGTTAGCCCTGAGTCATTATCCTTTTTTAGTAGAAAGATTAGTATTTCCAAATCCGTATCCATGTCTTGTTGTACCTGTGTTCCTGGATGCAATTTTGCCCGGACCAAGGTATCACTTAGATTTTTCCCTCGTCTATAAGCTATCATAGGTTTTTCAGGCAAGATACCTCGAAGTGTTTCGTTTTTAGCTCTACTGATCAGAGATCAGCAGAGCTTATGCCGTGGTGCGGCTTCCGTCCGTCCGTCTGTCCGTAAACTGTTATTTGTAGCGACTTCACAGCTGAAACTACTGGATGGATATTCATGAAACTTTACAGAAATGTTGCCCATAAAGTCTAGTTGATCCTAGCAAAAATTCATGTTGATGTGAAATCCAAGATGGCCACCAAAGCTAAAAATAGAGTTTTAAAATACAAGTTTGTAGCGACTTCTTCTTGAAAACTATAAGTGATATTGATATGGGACTTTTTCTAAAATGATCAGCATGACATGATGTTGATCCTAGTCAAAAATCGTTTTGATTCAACGTTAAACATGGCTGCCAGCGGCCATCTTTGTTTACATAGAGTTATATAGTAAAAACTTGTAGCGACTACTTCTCTGAAACTACTTGGCGGATTGTCATGAAACTTTACAGGAATGTTGCTCTTGATGTCTAATTGATCCTAGAAAAATTTCAGGTCGGCCGGAAATTCAAGATGGCCGTCACAGCTAAAAATAGATTTTTAAAAAATAAGTTTGTAGCGACTACTTCTTGAAAACTATAAGTGACATTGATATGGGACTTTTTCTAAAATGATCAGCATTACATGATGTTGATCCTAGTAAAAAATCGTTTTGATTCAACGTTAAACATGGCTGCCAGCGGCCATCTTTGTTTACATAGAGTTATATAGTAAAAACTTGTAGCGACTACTCCTCTGAAACTACTTGGCGGATTGTCATGAAACTTTACAGGAATGTTGCTCTTGATGTCTAATTGATCCTATCAAAATTTCAGGTCGGCCGGAAATTCAAGATGGCCGTCACAGCTAAAAATAGATTTTTAAAAAATAAGTTTGTAGCGACTACTTCTTGAAAACTATAAGTGATATTGATATGGGACTTTTTCTAAAATGATCAGCATGACATGATGTAGATCCTTGTGGAAAATTATTTTGATTCGACGTTAAACATGGCTGCCAGTGGCCATCTTTGGTTACATAGAGTTATATAGTAAAAACGTGTAGCGACTACGTCTCTGAAACTACTTGACGGATGTTCATGAAACTTCACAGGAATGTTGCTCTTGATGTCTAGTTGATCCTAGAAAAAATTCAGGTCGGCCGGAAATTCAAGATGGCCGCCACAGCTAAAAATAGATTTTAAATAAATAAGTTTGTAGCGACTACTTCTTCAAAACAATAAGAGATATTGATATGGGACTTTTTCTAAAATGATCAGTATGACATGATGTTGGTCCTTGTCGAAAATCGTTTTGATTTGACCTTAAACATGGCTGCTTTGTTTACATAGAGTTATATAATGAAAACTTGTAGCGACTACTTCTTTGAAACTACCTGACGGATTTTCATGAAACTTCACAGGAATGTTGCTCTTAATGTCTTATTGATCTTAGCAAAATTTCAGGTTGGCCGGAAATTCAAGATGGCCGCCACGGTTAAAAATAGATTTTCAAAAAACAAGTCTGTAGCGACTACTTCCTGAAATCAAAATCAATCAGTAGAGCTTCAAGGTCATTGACCTCTTGTTATCTATTATGTGCCAGTAATTTGTAATTGCTCGACTCAATCCGTATAGGTGTGGGTTGAAAGTCGTAATGAATACCAAAGGTGCGCATTTGTTTGCGTTTTCATTGTTTTCCTGTAAGTATGTATTACGTTTTCCGTGGTCTACCTGTGTAAATGCAGTCTCGAATTCATCATTGCTATATCCCCGTAGTGCGAGTTTATTCTTAAAAAGGAGTGCTCTTGCTAAAAAGTCCTCCGGGTTTGTAGATGTGCGTATGAATCTAATGAGTTCACCCTTTATTAGACCAAGGATATGATGATTGCCTGTGAATATATTGAAATTGTTCACTGGGTTTTACGTACGGTTTGAAGTCTAGTATATTTTCTTTTTCAGATCGCCGACCTTTAAAGATGACAGTGTCTAGGAAGATTCCCTCACTCAATGAGATGTTATATTTAAACTTTAGAGTGGGGTGGAGCCGATTTGCTTTATTTAGAAATGAGCGTGCTTCTGTTTCATTTCCTAGGTATAATGCAAATACATCGTCCCTGAAGCGTAACCAAGTGTGTATCTTTTTATCAGCTAAAGCTAGCATCTTTTTTTCTAAGTAATATTGGATTTAAAGTTATTGCATTTGATTTGTAGTTCAAGAAGCTTGCAAAATGATTCTGTTGATGGTCGTTTTATCCCATTGACATGACTGTGATTTGTGTCATTTTCAATTGTTTTGCATACTGCTTCTATGGCTTCATTGAGTATAATATTTGTGTACATACTTTCATAATCGAGAGTAATAATAAGTGCTTCCTGTGGGGTTTTAATTTTTTCTACCTTTCTGATCAGATCCGACGTGTCCTTGATATATGTGTCTTGCTCGACAACAAAAGGTTTTAAAAAATGGGTCTCGCCTTTGTCGGTGGATCCGAGTGTATTTTATTGAGTAAGTACAATTCAGCGGTCTTAATGGATTCATTAATAATCGGGTTGAGGAATTTGCTTTTTATGGAGTAGATCCGATAATACGCTGTTAACTTCTTGGATTATTTGCTGTGTTATGTCACTTGCTATTTCCGTATACTGCTCACATGAGTTTAATTGCCGCATTCCCTCTTTAGTGTATTGTTCTCTATCAATGATCACCGTAGAGTTTCCCTTGTCACTTTTCTTTATAATAAGGTTTGTATTTGTCTTTAGTCTTTATAAGGCCTGTTTTAATTTTTGTGAAAAATTACCTTTACATCTTTTTATGAACTTTTTGTTCGTGTGTATGTTCATAATTGCATATTTTAATTTTTCAATTTCAACATGTCTTTTTTTCTCATGCATATTGGCTAGTTCAATTTTGTTGCGGTAAGATTGTTTTCTAAAGTAGCACTTCCGGATGGTACATTTGGTCTCTCTTTTTTACATGTAAAGGGAGTATGCTTGGGGACTGTATTTTTTTGCATGTAGCCACAGTCTAGTTCTCATTCGTTTTTCAAAATTTTCGAAGTCTTTTATTAACTCTAATGTTCTAGGTGATTCCGGCGTCGGTACAAATTTGAGGTTTTTACCTAGCACCAGTGTTTCAGCCTCGGTTAGTACCTTATTAGATAGGTTTGTTATGTAGGCTTTTGCTAACTAGACTCTATCGGCCTTTTTTAAAACTGTATTCTTTCGTTTTTCACGCTTTCTATATGTACGGTTGAGTTTATCACTATATTTTTTCATAGTATTTTTTCGCTTTCTGAAGTTCTGATAATGGCGATTTTTCTTTTTGGAATCGCAATCATTTGTATTAATGCTGATTTCCTTGTGTGTAGGGTCATTAGGCTTTGTTTTAGGACAGAGATCCGTGGATCCTACTGTATTTATATACTCTTTGTTACACATGTCGTGGGTATGACTTTGTTTATTTCCGAACCTAACCGTTTCCGTTAAAGGTTCGGTAGATAGTCATAGTGTATTCCTATCGACAGTGTCAAAAACTTTTCGCACTATTTCTGATAATTGCGAGTCTGTAATCATGTGATACGTGTCAATCATATTGAGCTATGTAATGTCATTTTCTAGTGTATTATCTGTTGATTTAAAACTATCAACTTTAGTAGAGAGGGTATCAATGCTACAGGGTACATAGTTAATACACGGGTTTGTATTTTCTGAGGTAGTAGTGGACAACGTTTTGTTTTCATTACTACAACTATGTTCTTTTTTACCCTGGCATGTGTTGATGGAAGTGTTGAGCGATATTTCCATATGCGGGTCCACTAGGCCTGTGTATTGATCGCAGGTAGTGTTTGCTCTTGTATTCATATGTGATTCATGCCCTGAGGTACTATTTGTTATTAGTGGATGTGCCTCCGTGTTATGTACTTGATTATTATGCACAGCCGGTTGTCCGAGATGAATGCAACTTTGTGTAGGGTTCTCGTTCATATCTCTGTTACAATTGTGCTCAGTTACCTCCCCTACAATAGTTTGGCCATTTGTGTTTATATTTGGGGAGATGTGTAATAATCTCTCAATCTTTCGTTTTTTTTGTACATTCTGGAGATCTTGTATTTGTGAGAATGGTTTGAGTATTTCTTTTAAAAGAAACGCATCCTCGTGTCCTGTGTCTACACCAGATGTTGGTAAAGTATAGTGTGTAACCGGGTTCTGTTTGTTTAGATCCGGCTCCCTGTTAATGACTGACCTACGTACAATGTGATCATGTGTCATCTTAGCATGTTCAAAGGATTTTGGCGGTTCAGTGCATCTGTTATTCTCGTTTGAGGTTTTAATTACTGTGTCTTATTGTTCACAGTTGGTGTCGGAGGTCGTGTCCGATTGTTCGCGGCCAACCCCGCGGGGGGTTGTGGTATCCTCGGTGATGTTACAGTGCATGTGGCTAGCTTCACCCGTTTATTTGGTGGCATATACACAGGGCTATTTCTATGTCTTTTACCGTTAGTATTTATTTTAGAGTCACGTGATATGGCCAGTGCTCGTTTTTTCTCACATATCTGTAGTTCCGTACTTTTTAAGTTTTTATCAAAGTTACTCAATTCTAAACCCTCAGTGTGAGTTTTTTAGAGTGCATTTCACTTTTAATGTTTTGCACTTTAACTCTCAATGACACTTTCTGTTCAACCCAATATTTTAACAACGTTTTAGTAATGTTGCTGGCACAATCATGTGCAATTGTGTTTAGTTCCAGAAAACACTTTGGGTCCTTTAAAAAAGGCCCCTGTATTTCGTTTTTAGCTCTACTGATCAGAGATCAGCAGAGCTTATGCCGTGGTGCGGCGTCCGTCGTCCGTCCGTCTGTCCGTCCGTCCGTTAACTTTTATTTGTAGCGACTACTCCTCTGAAACTACTGGATGGATATTCATAAAACTTTACAGAAATGTTGCCCATGAAGTCTGGTTGATCCTAGCAAAAATTCATGTTGATGTTAAATCCAAGATGGCCGCCAAAGCTAAAAATAGATTTTTTAAATACAAGTTTGTAGCGAATACTTCTTGAAAACTATAAGTGATATTGATATGGGACTTTTTCTAAAATGATCAGCATGACATGATGTTGGTCCTTGTCGAAAATCGTTTTGATTTGATGTTAATTATGGCTGCCAGCGGCCATCTTTGTTTACATAGAGTTATATAGTAAAAACTTGTAGCGACTACTCCTCTGAAACTACTTGGCGGATTGTCATGAAACTTTACAGGAATGTTGCTCTTAATGTCTAATTGATCCTAGCAAAATTTCAGATCGGCCAGAAATTCAAGATGGCTGCCACAGTTAAAAATAGATTTTTAAAAAATAAGTTTGTAGCGACTACTTCTTGAAAACTATAAGTGATATTGATATGGGACTTTTTCTAAAATGATCAGCATGACATGATGGTTATCCGAGTCGAACATTATTTTGATTCGACATTAAACATGGCTGCCAGTGGCCATCTTTGTTTACATAGAGTTATATAATGAAAACTTGTAGCGACTACTCCTCTGAAACTACTTGACGGATTTTCATGAAACTTCACAGAAATGTTGCTCTTGATAACTAATTGATCCTAGCAAAATTTCAGGTCGGCCGGAAATTCAAGAAGGCCGCCATGGCTAAAAATAGATTTTCAAAATACAAGTTTGTAACGACTACGTCTTGAAAACTATAAGTGATATTGATATGGGAATTTTTCTAAAATGATCAGCATGACATGATGGTTATCCGAGTCAAACATTATTTTGATTCGACATTAAACATGGCTGCCAGTGGCCATCTTTGTTTACATAGAGTTATATAATGAAAACTTGTAGCGACTACTCCTCTGAAACTACTTGGCGGATTTTCATGAAACTTCACAGAAATGTTGCTCTTGATGTCTTATTGATCCTAGCAAAATTTCAGGTCGGCCGGAAATTCAAGATGGCCGCCATGGCTAAAAATAGATTTTCAAAATGCAAGTTTGTAGCGACTACTTCTTGAAAACTATAAGTGATATTGATATGGGACTTTTTCTAAAATGATCAGCATTACATGATGTTGGTCCTTGTCAAAAATCATTTTGATTCGATGTTAAACATAGCTGTCAGCGGCCATCTTTGTTTACATAGAATTATATAATGAAAACTTGTAGCGACTACTCCTCTGAAACTACTTGACGGATTTTCATGAACTTCACAGGAATGTTGCTCTTGATGTCTAATTGATCCTAGCAAAATTTCAGGTCGGCCGGAAATTCAAGATGGCTGCCACGGCTAAAAATAAATTTTCAAAAAACAAGTTTGTAGCGACTACTTCCTGAAATCAAAATCAATCAGTAGAGCTTCAAGGTCATTGACCTCTTGTTTATTGTGTTCTGTATAGGTGTGAGGATACCAGGCGGTATGCTACTGGAAAGTGTATACACATTCAATAATTTCTCATGGTGTGCGGCGTACGCTTGCTGGATGCTCATATCTCTATATGAAAACAAGAGATCTCGTGTAGAGTTTGTTTCTTTGTACATAATGTATCTATGGTCATTAGAATTTGCTATCTGGAGGTTCTCAACCCTCGCTAACCACGAAGGGAAGCAAGTTAAGGAGTCCTCGGCCTCGCGATAACCTGGGTCGCTGAACGTACAATTTGTATAGTATGGTTTATTCTCTTGTTTCTCTGGCTTCTGCCAAGTCATTGAGTACCTTCATTGTGGCTTTCTAGGCTTTTTATTTTTTTTGTATTATATTTACACGAGCATATTTGTGTTTTACTTATATTGCCTATAGATGCTGCCTTGTTGGTTAGAGATTAGATCATGGCGGGGATTTCTTTATTTACACTGTCCTGTTTTAATTGGTTGACAGTAGGGTAAGTGTGAGGTTTGGTGCACCCTAGAACCGGTTTAAACCCCCAGTGGCCTACTTTGCCACTGACCGTTCAAAGGCGGTAGCCCTATTGTCAACCCTTTTGTGTTTGTGATGTCGTTTGCATTTATTATTGCTTTTGCCTTCTTGTTTGTCTGTTTGCGTGTTTGTTTCTGTGTTTTGTGGTTGACTGTCCTCCCTGAGTGCTGCTTTCCCTGTCCGGTCTGTTTGTGTTTCTTTTTTTAGGTTTAGGAAGCTGGCATTAAGGTTTTCTTTGGCATTATATTTACACGAGCATATTTATGTTTTGCTTATGTTGCCTGTTGGTGCTGCCTTATTGTTTGGGGGTTGGATCGTGGCGGGGGTTTCTTTGTTTGCACTGTCCTGTTTTGGTGGGGTGACAGTAGGGTAAGTGTGAGGGTTGGTGCACCCTAGAACCGGTTTAAACTCCCAGTGGCCTTTGTTGCCACTGACCGTTCCAAGGCGGTAGCCCTATTGACAATCCCTTTGTGTTTGTGATGTCGTTTGCATTTTGTATTACTTTTGCTGTCTCGTTTGCCTGTTTGCGTGTTTGTGTTTTGTGGTTGACTGTCGTCCTTGAATGCTGCTTTCCCTGTCCGAAATTTTAACTTTCTTTGTCCAAGCTTTTATTGCTATTAACAATATATGCAAGTTTGGTAAAGATCAAGTAATAAATAAAGGTTCTAGCGTGTTCACAAGGCAGACAATGGCATTTTCCAGTAAATACAAGGGTCATAACTCCGGTGTTACTGCTCCGATTTGACTGGCACTCCCTTTGGTGGTGTAAATTTGATCTGCAATTGGAGATCTTTTTTAACTTCAACCAGTGATGGACAAATGGATATTCCAGTATCCTAACAATGACTACAACATTCTAGCTCCCTATGTTTTGCTTGATAACATCAGATTGTGTGAACTCACCGACATTATGCGCCAAGCAGGAGACAAAAGGTTTGCGGAAGCTTTAAATAACATGAGGGATGGCAATCAAACTCATCAGGATATAGAGTTTATTTCTGGGCGTATTATTACAGCTGAAAACCCAACTTACCCAAATAGTGCAACCCATAGTTTGTACTATAACAAATCTGTAGATGAACACAATACTCGCCTTTACAATGTATGCTGAGAAAGGAAATAGTCTTGCCCGTCTACAGTAGGAGATGCAATGGGCCTTTCCAAAGTATTCAAGACAGATATAGGCTTGAAAAACGAGTTGACAGTCAACATAGATGTTGCAGATGGCTTAGTAAATGGAGCTGGAGGTGTAACAAGGAATATCACATATACTCTGTCCCACATCCATCAATTATATGGATAACATTTGACACAGATGACATTGGGCGATACCTGAGGAGAACGAGCCGACATTTGTGCTCGGCAAATATCGACAGAACTTGGACACCTATTGTGAGAATTGAAAGGCAGTTTCCAGTTGGAAAATACAAAATTGTCAAGGTCCAGCGCAAACAGTTCCTGTTGCAATTGTCTTGTGCAAAGACTGTACACAGGTGTCAAGGAGACACAATGCATGACTCAGTAGTTCAACTTCCCAATGAAAAGAGAGAACATATTCATTATGTTGCGTTAAGTCGAATTGCATCATTAAACAGGTTGTTCGTGCTACATCCATTTGATTCATCAACAATTACGGTTTCAAACGCTGTCCGCAATGAAATAAATCGCCCTCGAAATGAGTGTCAGCATGAGTTGTGCTACAAACCATTGTAATTGCTGTATGCTGTGTAAGTCATCTGAAGCTATATTTCAACAATGCCAAATATGTGCATCTTCATTTTGATGATATTATGTCAGACCATAATGTTTCAGCTTGAGATGTTTTGCTGTTTGTTGAATCCAGATTATGCCTTACCGATACCAATATTTATCGGCCTGGATATGTAAGACATCGAAATGACTTCTCAGATTCAAGATGCCCTTATGGAACAACTGTTTTCACAAACGAGACAATCACATGTAACATAGAAAACCTCAATGTTTCGCAAATTGATTTGACACTATTGAAAGTGACTTAACAGAAGACTTCAACGTTCTGTGTGTCTATAGTAGGCCCAAAACAAGACGAAGGCTCTCAAGCAGGCACTTTCCACAGTTATAAGTGATGTAGCAATTGCTCATAAAAGCTTTGTGCTTGGGGACTTTAAAAGAAATGAAGCAAAATACCAGCAATTGTTGTGCCTATTTATGTGACTTTGGCTATCGCCAGCTGGTGGAAGAATGCGCCACGAACAATAGCACAAACATAGATCTTATATTCACAAATACAGACAACTGTGAGCATGGCGTGCTAGAGTCCTATTACAGTCACCACAAGCCAGTTTGGGTAACTGTTCCACCATCAACTGAGTAACTTAGAAGGCACCACTAACAGCTGACAGCAGCCATGCATACCACGTGAACTAGGTAATGTGCAGACAGACAAATGTGTAC
>JAWPHD010025673.1:0-15584 GCA_037043455.1 Cyrtodaria siliqua
CTGAGGGCGTGCATCGAAATTGTTTGATATTTTATCTACAGTAACATGAACATACATGTATGAATAAAAAAGTCCGTTTTAAATTAAAAGGTTTTAACAATTTGTTAATTAAACCACTCATTAGCCATTATGCGTCAAGCGAGCGAAGCGAGCGAAAAAAAAAAATTACTGAGGGCGTGCATCGAAATTGTTTGATATTTTATCTACAGTAATATGGACATGTATGAATAAAAAAAGTCCGTTTTCAAATAAAAGGATTTAACAATGTGTTAATTAAACCACTCATTAGTCATTATGCGTAGAGCGAGCGAATCGAGCGAATCGAGCGAATCGTGCGAGAAATATTTTAATACTGAGGGCGTGCATCGAAATTGTTTGATATTATATCTACAGTAACATGGACATACATGTATGTATGATCCGGAATTTTTAGGGGGGCGCGCGCCGGGTGCCCCCCCCCCGCCCCCCCCCCCCCCCCCCCCCCCCCCCCCCCCCCCCCCCCCCCCCCCCCCCCCCACTGAATCAGCAAAAGATAAGAATAATCTACTTTTCAAATAATTCCGTAAGTATGCGGAGATTGATTAGGACAAATCCGTCAAATGCGTGTCCAAAAACAACGTCCCAACTGTCAGATGACGTCACAATATTGACGGTCACGTCACGTTTGTTTTCGTAAGTTGATGAGATTTCATTAGAACAAAGCGTAAAATACAGGTCTCGAAGAGAGGTACACATTGGGTTTTATTGTTTTTACGCCTCCCTTCGCTCGAGCGTTCACATCATTATACCTCGGTCTTATTAGTGTATACCGTGCTTCGTTCTGTTGGTTCAACCTCCGTGGTGCAACTCAGTTTCGTCGGGTGTGTTCTTGGCAAGACACTTTCTCTTAGCCTCGTCCGTCGGATGGGACTTAAACCGGGCGATCCCGTGTATTGGTCTATCTTCCGAGCACTTTAAAGAACCATTATGAATCTATTCGATAATAAGAGTAGGGCACGGTTTTCGGATTCCTCTGTATCCTTCTCTGGGGCGGCTTTTAAATAACCTATAATGTGTTGATGAGCCGTTAAACACATTCAAGGTATTATACCACTAATTATTTTTCCCATAGACACCAATGTTAAAGTGTCACATATTAATGATTTGCTGCAAATTCAGCTCAAGTATGGATAATGCAGCAGTGTAATGTTCATATAGAAAACTAATTTTCCACTTGAAAAATCACCAGAAAAGGTGGAGTCACAAGACATGTAAGAAGTTCTTGCTTGTTTACTAAACAGGTCAGGGGTACTCCTGTTTTCATGACTGACTGTTTCATTGATCACATAGTGTAAGCATAGAGTCGAATTTTGAAAATGTTCATCAGTGATCCAGTAAAACTTAGCAAGACGCTTCTTATACATACAACCACAAAATCGAATAGAAATGGGCAGTTCTCCCTACTTATTATATAATGCCCGTTTTCATCAAAAAAAGGAGGGATTACTTTTTATTATATGAACTACATTCGACACCCGGAGGCTTACATGTATTAGTGGTGGTAAACCTTTAATTGTTTTACGACAACGCTTCACTGGACGCTTAACTTGCCGTAAAACGTCAAGCGCTTCAGAGACCTAGAAATATCAACAAGAAATTGCAGCACAGCTGCTGGAAAAAATGTTGGACAATTCTGAACATAATAATATGAATAAGGCACTGCCTCATGGCGAGCGTCGGTTTAAGTAAATAAAATGGTTACATTGTGTAATATTACTCATACTGTAATACCTTATAACATAGGGATTTTCTAAACCCAACTCAGTTGCTCCGTTCTAAGGGACACAAAAAAAACGCAACCCACTACTATTCACATACAAACTTTAAGATCATCACATAAAAAAAAAAAATTCAACAAATTATTTAAGCTTAACTATTCGAAATCGAAATGGGGATCTACACATTATACTCTATTACTTCCAAATCAAACCGTGCAGCACTGTGGTCTACTGGTAGAGCGTTGGACCCATGATCAAAAAGTCGTGAGTTCGATTCCCGCCATTGCGTTGTGTCCCTGAGCAAGACACTTTATCTGCATTGCTTAGTACTGGTTCTACCCAGGAAGACATCGAGAGTGATTCAAATAAGTTCATAGAGCTTTCGTTACAATCGATGTAAAATAAATAAGTTTAAACTAAATCAAACCAAGCACTGCAGTGTGATTTCCATTGTTATGTTGGCAGGGCTTTTACCCACTAAAAAGTGTGAAGACTCCCGACCCTAGCCTGGTCATTTTGGTGGAGAAAAAAAAGCGCGAAAACTGCCTAATTTGTGAAAAAAGTATTGAATACATGCATTATTTTTGTGGGAGCAGGATAATTGAATTGAATTGAATTGGATTTTATAGTCGCATCAACAGCTAAGGTCATATTGCGACTTTCCAGCTTCCACTTTCTTCTATGAACATATCCAGAACAAAACAATATTGAACAATTTAAGTGGTGGAAATGTTTTCCAAAATAAATAAAATAATAATATTAAATAAAATAAATAAATTAATAATAATAATTGTGAAGCAAATCTGCCACAGTTGTGAAAAAAATGACTTAAATAGTGAGTAAGTGTCAGGTGAACTTGAATAAGCATGATCAGTATAATGATGTATGCATACTTTTTTTTATGAGACTTCTCAGGATGATCCAATCTATTCCTATTTCCTAAATGTAAATGCCTTCACTTAGCAGCAATTATCAGGTAGGAAGGAATAGGAATGAATTGTTTCATGTGATACTGAATGTTGCGTTGTAAACCTTCTCGCCTCTCACCGCTGCAGGTTCGAATCCCACTGGGAGCTCGACTTGTGAGGATGTGTCGATCCTTACGGATTGCGGGAGGTGTATAGTACTGGTTCTATGGTTCTATAGTACTGGTTCTACCCAGGACAAGTGGGTGGTCTGCCTCCACCATCCAAAAATCCACCGTCATATATAACCTTACATGTGTTGAAAATGACGTAAAACACCATACAAACAAACAAACAAACAAATCATTGATGATGTGTCATTTGAAATAATCAGTTTGTTTAATACCTTGTTCCCAAGTCACCACTCTCTACATCCCCTCTTGAAATTAAAATTGCGTCGAACGTCACTGACTGACGTAATCACAGCCGTAATCAGCATTGAAAATTGTCATAATGGTGACGTACTATTACGTCTACAGTACAGGGGGGTTTCTACAAAGAACAAAAAAGGTTTACGTTTGTGCTTTCAAGTAAAAGAAAGGATATTTCACTTACCGTCTTTTGTTTCGCATAAACAATTTAAGGATAAAAAGGTAGGCGAATAATTATTATTGCATATAACTATTGTTTTAGGTGAATTTTTATTATTAATAAGTGTAATTGAGACTTAAATGGCGCAGTGGGTCGTTAAATACAATTTGAACAAAAAGCAATGACACAGTTCACACAATCTCAGACATTTATTACTAATAGGTAGGATGGTCAGCGCTTAGCCAGCTTTCTTAGTCCTTTTGTCATATTGTATTTTCAATGAAATTGGACTTCTTTCAAGTATGTAGATCAGATATAAAAAAAAATAGATCTAGTAAAACTAACTTACATATTGACGCAATCACTTTTATTTAAACATAATCAAGCATTAAATCTTTGATTTTGTTGTTGCTGAACAGTGGCAAGCGTCGTTTGAAGTTAATAGACTAGAGCGATTAAATAATGTGTGCAATACTCATACTGTTATGCCTTACATTGTACATCAGTGGAGTTTTCTAAACTCAATGCAAAATCAAAACATCTGCTCGAGTGCTTCTACATCAAATTTGATTCATATTTTGGATTGTTTTTACATTTGTTGGTGTTTCTAAATGAATCATTTTGACTTATACTTTTACTGCAATCAAAGACTGATTATAGTTTTACCCTTCACAAAGGTAGTACCTAGTACTGTGAGTGTAATGCCAGTGAAAATAAAAGTTATTCTATTCTATTTTAAGCCAGAGAACCAGGCTATTATATTCTATTTTTTTTTTTTTTAAATAATAAATACTGACGCATTCACTTTTATTTAAACGTAATCAAGCATTAAATCGTGGATTTTGTTGTTTTTGAACAAATTAGATAAATAAATATGTTGGACTGAGTCAGCGAAAACACTGAATAGAAAATCGAAAACAAACTTAATTTACATGTATGTTATATTCAATGCACAAGACCTCACTTCGCTCGGTGAAATTAGCTGTATAACGTCGCTTCGCTCGATGTAATCTCGGTGTAATTAGCTTTATTTTCCTTCGAGTAACACCTCGCTCCGCTCGGCGTTCATGTGAGGTTATAACGACGTGCTAGAAATACGATTCACCTGCACGGTGCACCGTTTTACTTGCACGATGCAACTTTACGGGCAGGTAACTCTAGCGGTTTGACGAAGATTTTTATTGCCTTAGTATGGCAATTTCAGAAAATCAACAACGCGTTAACCGTAAGGCGAGCTTACGCTCGCGATTAATATTTCAGGGGTCAAGCTAGCGGAGAAGGAGCGTACATCGACGTGGGAAATTCACAATTATTTATATTGGTTTAATAAAACTGGATGAATGATTTATATATGTTGTCAGTTTTTATTTAAATATATGATATATCTAGGCCTGTTGTTTCATTTCAAATTAAAGTTGTTGTTCTTAATTTCATGTTTTAATAATTTAATTTTGAATGGTCATATTCAATATGCATATTATTATCTGAGAATTTAATATTAATGCCATCAACGGCTCATCAAAACATTATAGATTATTTAGAGCCGCCCTTGGGAGAGGGGAATGATACGTGTATATGCCTATACCCTTACTCTTACCGAAGTTTCTTTGTTTTCTACATGACATAATGTGATTTATAGTGCATTTTGAAAACATTTAATTGCTAAATCCAATGATAATGACCCCGTGCGAGGCCCTTAAAATATTGCTTGTCGAATTTTAGGCGTTTGATGGTAATGGGTGGGATGATAGCCTCTGGTTCGCACTTGTTATTTGGGGATAAGCCAATTCAATCTGTAAAGTATTAATCACTGCGCTCGGCATTATTTTGGCGTTTACAGCACCATTTCACCATGTTTCCCACACTGTCATAAAATTGGCATATGAATTTGTAAGCGATTTGGGGCTCCGCTTCTCGAACGGCAGTATGTGATCTAAGATTTGTTTAATGTTCGGGGTCTCGCTTCGTGCGAATTGAAAATGTCAACTAAAGGCAGCTACGAAATTGAAGAACAGGACTTATCATGACCTGTGGGCTTCGCTTCGCGAAGCTTACCAAAATATTATTGTTTTGCTTAATGTTCGGGGCTTCGCTTCAGGCGAAGCTCAATACTTGGTAATTATTAATTTTTCACGAATTACATAACTTGACTTCGAACTACATGTACAGTAACATAGCTAGGCCCAAATGACAGCATAGTCTATGGTTGGGGTCGTGGAGGCATGATCCTCCGGACTTTTTATTTAATTTCAGAATGCATTAATTAGGTAAGTAAACTGTCAGAGATGTGTATCTTAAAATACCCACATCCCCTTCCCCATTGCCAGATAGACCAAAGCAATTAGCACATGTTCACGCACATGACCGTTGACGTCATGTTTATAATATCGCATGACGTCATGTTTAACATATCGCATGACGTCATGTTTAACGTCAGTCACTGAGGTACCAGTTCTCACAAGAAAAAAGTAAGAACTTTACATTTATACGCTTATTGATGCAAGTCTGAATCCGAGTACCATACACCGTTCTGAAAAATATGAAGCAGGACGGACGAGGTAAATTCAGGACATGAAGAACGCGGTCGACATGATGTCGTAAATAGGACTACTTTGGGGCTTCGCTGCGCGAAGCTTAGTGATAATATAAATGTGTGTTGTTTAATTTCTGAATGTGTGTTGTTTAATTTCTTAAGCTCTGTGGCTCGTTTGTCGAGCTTTCTCGTCCATATAGGCATATTGTTTTCACGACTTTCGCGAAAGTGGATTTTTTTGACTTTTTACGTTAATCGCCGCCATTACCGAATAAGTGATTACTCGTGGACAATTTCGACGCCGTAAAACGGGTCTATCCTAGATATATCTACTACACATACAAAAACAATTACATAGCGCATACCGATTCGCATTTTCTTATAAAATATATGTATTGTTTGTCTCTATACAAACACACCATTTTTAATGACTCAATACCGGAATAAACGCATACATTATACAATTAATGCACTATACAATTAATGCACTTTGTAAGACAAATGTATGTGGCTTTTATGGATCAGTGGGAATGTTTACCGAGATTCTGGTTCTGATTGGCTGACACATACACCCAGACTTGTAGTCTAGATCATCTGCGACGCTTGCTTGTTTTCAAGACAAACGTCTAGATAAGTCCTCCTCAACAAAGATTGATGTTTGCCGATACCCTGGTAAGATTTCTGATTGGCTGAGACAGGAACACCTGCTATCCAAGATATACCGAAAGGCAGAAAGACAATATATTTAAAATCTGTGGTAGTCCACTGGGCTGGGCTACCAGAAACTGAACTTGGTAGCCCGGCATGCGCGCGGCGGACTCGAGGCGACTCATTAACATTTTTCACATTGGTGAACTGTTATTGAACATGTTTGTATGTAAATGGATTTTGAACATGTTTGTATGTAAATGGATTTTGAACATGTTTGTATGTAAATGGATTTACTAATAAAATTATTTCTATAATATATGACTTTTGACTTTGTTGTTTTACCAATATAAAAATGAAACAAATTATCAATTTCCTTTTAAGTAATTTAGAGGCATTCTATAAAGATCCAAATCTAGGCTTTAAGGGTTTAACTAAATTTTAAAAAGATTATTTTAAATCATGTGGGTGCTAAAGCAAAATTATTATAAAATGCCTCTTAATCATTGAAATGGAATTTCATCATTATATCAATCCTCCGTGGTGCCACTAGTTCCGTGAGTGTGTTCTTGGGAAGACACTTTCTCTAAGCCTCGTCCGTCGGATGGGGACGTAATCCGGGCGGTCCCGCGTATCGGTCTAAAGAACCATATATTCGAATATGAGCCATTAAACAACATTCAGGTCAATTCAATTCATCATTATATCGACGAACTAAATGCGGATGGCCAGAAATACTTTAATAAAAAAATAATAATTACGGTCACGTTGTTCCAGTATCAAATTTGTTTCTGTACAACATGTCAAGACGTTTTGTATCAACTATTTTACAATCAAGCGTCGAAGATGATCAAGACTACCAAACTTGAAACATGTTAGTTACGATCACGTGGTTCCAGTATTCATTTTGTTCTGCACAAAGTGTTGAATAATCAAACGTCGAAGAGGATCAAGGAGAGGATCAAGACTTCATCACTGACATTACATTGCAGGGCATTCATTTCCTTGAATGATTAACCAGGACCAGGGGCGGATACAGTGGGGACGGATACTTTGGGCGTAAGATTTTGGTAAATTTTCGGGTCCGTTACTAGCCTCATAAAACGGTTGCGGTAGTGCATTGATAGGGTAAAAAAGTCCGTTTTCAAATAAAAGGATTTAACAATGTGTTAATTAAACCACTCATTAGCCATTATGCGTCGAGCGAGCGAAGCGAGCGAGAAAAAAATTATACTGAGGGCGGGCATCGAAATTTTGATATTTTATCTACTGTAACATGGACATAAATGTCTGATCCGGAATTTTAGGGGTGTGGGGGAGGCGCGCGCCGGGTGCGCCCCCCTCCCTCCCCCAATGGATCCCCCACACTGGATCCGCTAGTGTTAACCAACTATTATATTAACTTATATGTTACAAACAGTAAATATAATTCTTCACTAGATTGACAGACTTGACTTGGACAAACCTAGACGTGTTAACCACTTATTATATTAAATTATATGTTACAAGTAATATTTATAGCATACTTTTTCGAGTATATGCGATTTATACTGCTTCTCGAGGGCCGCAGGCCCGAGAGTGCAGTATAAATCGCATACGAGAAAAGTATGCTATAAATGTTTTGTATCTTAGAAATTGCCGGTAATGACATTTTGATTGACAGGTTGTGTGTAAACTTACAACTATGCGCGTGTACAATGGAGTAGGCCATGGTATAACTGCCGAATCTGTCATTTATAGCACGGCTGAAATATACCGGCATTTATAGCACGGCTTTTTAGATCTTCAGGTTTATGAAAAATATATCATAAGCAAGAACAAAAGAAAACCATTACAGCTATGGTACAAACAGTAAATATAATTCTTCACTAGATTGACAGACTTGACTTGGACAAACCTAGATTGACATACTCAGACAACCCACACGACGGCTTGCTTTGCTGATGCCGTGTAATAATAGATCAAAGGAACCGCCGCCCACTTATCAAACACTATACACTACGCGTTGATCATTATTTCCGGACTCCTAAGTCAGCGTTAATGTCATAGCCATAGGAGGAGGAGAATGTACATGACACACAACATGGAAATAACATATGACACTTGACTGTGAGTATCTTCCCATAGATCTAAGAAATAGTTTATTACGTCTCTGTTGGATGTTGTTTAACGGCTCATCAAAATAGTATAGGTTATTTAGAGCCGCCCCAGATTTATGATTTAAACATATTTTATTGCCAATATTTTACAAACAGAGCAAATATAAACATATATACGATAGACATATTATAATGACAAATGGGTTGGGTAACAAGTTCTACCAACATTAGATTAAACCCTTCCCAGTTAGCATTTTGAAATTGCGAATGTATATGGCTGAGAGTAATAAAATAAAATACAATGGCAAATACATTGATATAGAATAAAGCTGAATAAGTAAATAAAATATAAAGAGAAAACATAATAGAGAAAGAGAGAGGATAGAATAGTGAGAATAGTGAGAAAGACTAGTTTACCCCAATTTGAATTCAGTCAGTTTAAGAACGCCTGAACGCTATCTAGAAAACATTTTCAAAATATAGTGTACGCGCATAGTACGTGTAGATTGTTGAAAAACAACAGACAGATTATGTAAACCTATGTGTTTCGCGTATATATGTTTGAACTGCTTCGAAGAGAGATTCATTTCCTCTGTCAGTTAACTGTTCGAGACCATAAAGGATTGTTCTTATATTTAACGGGTGTAAATGGCGGGTGGATTGAAAGAGTTGGAGCCGGTATGTGAAAAAAGTGTTACACTGGAAAAAATAATGTTCAGCATCTTCTACTTCAAATCCGCACTCGCAAACGGGTGAATCGCGTAAATAATTAAAGTATAAATCACTATTAAGATTACTACACAAATTTCTCATTTTGGCATGTAAAACAGAAAATAAACGTTGACCACTTAAGTAGTATTTTGGTACCTTTGTACTCGGAAATACAGATGTTAATAGTCTTCTCTTGAAAATTGATATAGATTCCGAGTTTCGTATTTCTACTGACAGATTATTCCATAGTTTAAGAGAAGACGGAACAAACGATTTGTTGTATATTTCAGTTCTCCTAGCAATAGTGGCATAGTTGTCGTTATTTCTGAGAGGGTATGCACTGACATCTCCTACTAGCTGCGGAAAGATGTTTGAGATATAATTTGGAACGGATCCATTTTTAACATTATAGACTGAAATAAGTTTTTGCATTTTCCTTCTATCGGAAAGTGGTACCCATCCTATTTCAGATATTAAACGATGTATGGATACTGAACGAGTCAGTCCCGTCACAATACGAGCTGCTTCATATTGTAACTTTTCCAAGCTATCTTTTTCGAAAGAAGTACATCCATCCCATGTAATGGAAGCATATTCTAATATTGGACGCATATAAGACAAGTATATCTGATTAAGTTTTTACGAGCTACTTTATATTTAAGTATTCGCATTAAACCAAGAACCTTTGAAGCAGAAGCTATAATATTGCTAATGTGTTCGTGCCATTTTCCGTTATTACTTAATGTTACTCCTAAATGTTTATGGTTGTCAACAAAAGTCAACGGGACATTGTCTAGATATAAAGTTGGACGACGATCATTATTAATTAAAGAAAAGAACATTACTTCTGTTTTGGCAGGATTAAATTGTACAAGCCATTGATTTGACCATTGCGTAATCATTACTAGATCGTGATTAAGGATTCCTTCCATGTCGTTTATACTAGATGTTGAGACTGATAGCGAACTGTCGTCAGCAAATAAACGAGTTATACTCAGCATGTTTTCGGCAATATCATTTACATATATCAAAAATAAAAGTGGGCCCAAGACAGAGCCTTGAGGAACTCCGGCAGTTACAGTTTTTGACTCGGAGGTTGCAGATCCAACACGGACTCTTTGAGATCGGGTTGAGAGATAATCAGATATCCAGGCTAAAAGTTTTCCATCAATACCATATTTTTTTAGCTTAAACAAAAGCCCTTTATGCCAAACACGATCGAAAGCTTTAGATATATCATTAAAAACAATACACGTAAATTGTTTAGCATCGAATGCCTGACATATATGGTGATACATATCGACAAGTTGATATGTAGTAGAATGACCAGGGAGAAAACCCGATTGGTTTCTAAAAATAAGATCGAACATAAGTAGAAAATTATACATGTGTTTAAATACTATTCTTTCCATTAGTTTACCAACACAACTAAGTAACGATATTGGTCTATAGTTCATAGGAATACTAGGATCTGACTTTTTGAAAAGTGCCATAACTATAGCACATTTCCATAGGTCGGGGAAAATACATTCATTTAATGATCTGTTAAAAAGTATATGTAGAGGTTTTGAGATTGTATTTACGGTTTCCTTTAACATCTTATGACTTATTTCATCCTCTCCATTTGCTTTATTTACGTCCAAAATCTTGATAATATCAACAATTTCGGATTCTTCTATATAAATAGTTTCTAATTTATTATTGGATTTTAAATGAAAAATAGGTAATTCAACATTAGAGTCATCAACTGATGATATTGAAACAAAATAGGAATCCGTGAACCGTGCCCTACTCTTATTATGGATAGATTGCTATGGTTCTTTAACGTGCTCGGAGGATAGACCGATACACGGGACCGCCCGGTTTACGTCCCCATCCGACGGACGAGGCTAAGGGAAGATGACTTGTCGAAGAACACACCGATGAAACTCAGTGGCACCAGGGAGGATTGAACCCGGGTCCTTCGGTTACAAATACGCTGCGCTACCGACAGCGCCACGCCAGCCCTCTGACCATCCGTGTTTTTATAACTACAATTTGTGTTTGAGTGACATGTATTGTGTTAATATTTATATATAAAATGAAGCACATTTTTCCGAACCACCATACGTGAAGACTTACATTTGAAATCGTATGTATTTATTTGTACACAACTAGATCCATATAATGCTGGTATGGGTTGCTTTGTTCAGGTTGTTTTGCAACATTGTTTAGATATACATTGATGATTTTATCATATTTGAAATGTATAACATACGTAGTTCATGTTTGACTTTAATTATATAATATATATTAGTAAATTTGAACAGTACTATCCATTCACTGCGACGATGAATCTCGCGAATTCAACATAGGGCGAAAACTAGAAAACTCAACATCTTGCACGAATACACGAGGCGAAAACGCGAGGTTCATCTTCTCGTTTTTTTGAAAAGTAACAGGAACAGCACAAATAGTCGTTTGCAAAACTTCGCCTTTCTGAACCGGTTGAAAGGCGGGAAAATATATAAATATCCGTAGTTACCGTAGTCTAGATCATCTGCGACGCTTGGTTGTTTTCAAAACATATAGTATCAAGCGTCGAAAATGATCAAATCTATAGTTCCTAAAGGTATGAAACCACCAATTATATTCCCCACAGACACCAATGTTAAAGTGTCACATATTAATCGATGCGTCTAGTCTCAGCAATCAATAACTTAGAACTACATTGTACTAGTGAAAATTCATTAATATTTATTCAAAGGTTCAGGACAAAACAAAGGTTGTCATGCGCATTATCTTTAATTGGGATTTATAATTAGGGCCAAAAGTCATTTTTCTAGCGTGTGACAGGGTGTCCGGTCCCTCCGGAGATTTAAAACCTATACAGAATATTATTTATGTAAAGGTTGACCCCTCAAATTAATTATATTTGAAAGATGGCGTACTCTGATATTCGAAAAGGTCAATTTAAGATGATCAATTTGAGAATAAAGACATTGAACATACTAATTATTTCAGTGTTGTTGAATGACCTGAGACATAGCTTACGTTTATTTAGTCTGTGAATACCAGTGATGTGTGGATTACTTTTTTTGCTTTTTGGTGCTTGAAATCATGCAAACTTTTCTAAATACTACCAGTTTTCTAAGGAAACATATCACATTTACGTGACATTTCATGTTATGCATTTGCTTTCCGTTATTTCACAATAATATGCATTACCACACTGACGATAGTTTCGTTTCTTTCACAGGCTAGTATTCCGGCTTACAGGAAAGCAATGGTTTAGAATGTGTAATCAGACAACTGCTTTCCAGAAACTAGATGTTTCCAGAAACTAGATGTTACAATAGTATAAAAGGACTAGTCTCGTTATTACCAGTAACACCGGAGTTATGGCTCGTGATCTTCTGAAATATGCTATAGTTTGCCTTATAAACAAGATATGGCCTTCATTTATCATCTGATCTTTTCCAACCTTCATCAGCCTGTTGAAATTAATGAAAGCTCGAACGAGTTCGAAAACCAGCCACATCAGAACAGTAACACCGGAGTTATGGCCCGTGATTGTCTTAAAATTGCTATATTGACCTTGGTAACATTGTAGCAACTTATTTATTTATGGGATTCCGAGATGTTCGTCGTCCGTCCGTCGTCCGTCGTTAACGTTTGACTTGTTAAGACGATAGTGCCTTCAATTTTCATCCGATCGTTTCCAAACTTAACCAGATTGTTGATATCAATGAAAGGTTGGACGAGTTTGTAAACCAGCCACATCGGACAAGTAACACCGGAGTTATGGCCCTTGATTTTTTAAAATTATCCTATATTTTGCCTCGTTAACACATTGGGACCGTCATTTTTCATCAGATCTTTCCAAAACTTTACCAGATTGTTGATATCAATAAAGCCCGGAAGAGTTCGAAAACAAGCAAGATCGGACTAGTAACACCGGAGTTAGAGCTCTTGATTTTGAAATATTCTATAGGTTGTCTTGTTAACATGATAGGGCCTTAATTCGCTTATCGCCTGGGCCCAGTTGTTCAAAGATCGATTATCTTAGTGCTCAATTAGTGAAAACTTTCAAATTTCATTTTCTCATACAGAATATGTTTTTGTATCACAAAACATATTAATTTGAGTTTCTTCTGAACATAAATCTTTTAAATGCTAAATTTCTGGCTGCAATATCATTTCAAGGAAATTCAGAGATTTTTTTTTAACTAATCGAGCGTTAGGCTAATGGATCTTTGAACAACTGGGCTCTGATCTTTTCTAAACATTACAAACATCACCAGAGTGTTGATATCAGTGCAAGCTCGGATGAGTTCAAAAACCAGCCACATAGGAAGAGTAAAACCGGAGTTATGGCCGGCTTGACTCTCTTAAAAAATGCTATATTTGACCTTGCTAACTGCTAACATAGAAACTTAATTTTTTGTTGGATCTTTAACAAACTTGGCCAGATTGTTAATATTTATGAAAGATCAAACGAGTTCTTAAACCCAGTTCAGACCGATAACACTGGAGTTTTCTTTAAAAAATGCTATATATGAAACCACTAATTACATTCCCCATAAAACTCATTGTTAAAATGCTACATATATTGATGATTTGCTGCAATTTTAGTTCAAGTTTGGATAATGCAACAATGTCATTTTCATATAGAAAAATAGAACTGCCTTTGAAAACTCGTAAGAAACTGTGGGGTCACAAGATATGTAAGAAAGTTGTTGCTCATGAAGTTGTTCACAAAGTGTATGCATGTAAACCTGTAGATTCCAAAAAAAAATGGGAAATGCTCGTCAATCAGCCATTAAAACATTTACACTTTTTATAAATACAACAACAAAATCGAATAGAAATGCGCTATTTTCCCCTACTTAAAATCCGGCCTTTCAACAAAAAAGAAGTCATTACTATTTTAATAGGAACTAAGTTCGTTAATGGTGGTAAACCTATATATATTTGCCTCGTTAAAGGGATTTTATTTTTCTTAGAACCATGAATGAGATATTGACCTGACACTTGGTGCTTAGGTAGCGTCATTCAAAAAAAGCATCTTGGGATCTCATTTCGAATCACTGTGGTCAAGGTCAAGATCACTGTTAATAAAAATAGGTAGTGTATGTCCTCTCAATAACTTTAGTTAGGAATGAGATCTTGACACGAAACTTGATGTGTTGGTAGCTTATAAGAAAAAGAAGCCTGGGAATTCATTTTGGGTCACTGGGATCAAGGTCACTGTTACTGAAAATGGAAAACAATTTCCGCTCAATCACTTGTCAATGAGATATGAGGCATGGGCTTTCAGGGTCAAGGTAAAGTTTGCTAAAAAATAGAAACTCAGTTTCCGCTCAATAACTTTAGCTGGGATTGAGACACTGGTCCGAATCTTGGTGTGCATGTATCTTATTTGAAAATTAAGCTTCAGAATTCACCTGGGTCACTAGGGTCAATGTCAAGGTTACGGTTACTAGAAATAAAAAAATATTTCCGCACAATAACTATAGTTAGGAATGAGATATTGACCTGAATATTGATGTGTAGGTAGCTTATTATAAAAAAGGAAGCTTGAGATTGTAATTGGGGTCACTGAGGTCAAGGTCACTGTAACTTAAAATAGAAAATTAGTTTTCACAATAAAAGCTTTAATTAGTAATGAGATATTGACCTGAAACATGGTATGTAAGAACCCTTATATGAAAAACAAACTTGTGATACCATTTGAGTTAACTGGGGTCAGGGTCAAGGTCACTGTTACTAATAATAGAAGAAATGATGGCCGCACAATTTCTTTAATAAGGAATGTTCTATTGGCCTGAAAATTGATATGTAGGTAGGGTCGGGGTTATAGCCCTTGGTTTTCTTAAATATACCCTTGTTGGCCTCATTAAGTTGATAAGACCTTTACTTTTTATCTGCCAGTTTGTTGATATCAATTAAAGCTCGCACTTGTTAAACAACATCCCGATGTAATCAATAACAACAGAGTTATCGCCCTAAAATGTTTTTACATGTATATTCTAACTTTTCACATAATCATAAATATCCTAGTATTCATTTTAGCCAGTAGAGCGAGACAGGCTCTCTTGGATCTCTTGTTATGATTTTATAAGTTGAAAGTAACAGTTCAAAAGCAAAATAATACCCTACTATACTAATGACATAAAACACCAGTATATATATATAGTTTAATTCTGTTTATTTACGAAGATACTCCTCTTGTGTGTAACGTTGTCAGTGATCTTTGTAAAGAACATTACAAAAATTATATTAATAATCATATTAATAATATTACACTCATTACGCCCCAACAGTTCACATATATAATCATGTATATGAAATACAATCA
>JAWPHD010025674.1:0-15579 GCA_037043455.1 Cyrtodaria siliqua
TTTTAACGTAAGTAATGCGTTGTTTTTGAGGGAATTTGTTTCTGTACAAATTGGTCCCACGCATCTGTCTAATAACGTAAACAAGCGTCTACATGAGGTTGTGGGTAAAAGCCGCACCGTACCGTACATTCCCAAATATATGGAAAATAGCAGACGCGTAGTACGGAGAATACAGAAAATAGCAATGACTAGTTTAGTAACAAGTCTAATCGAGATTATCGGTATATTACCAGTGATTGATGAATGTATATAACGACAAACGATGATGTTCATTAATTTATTCAAATCATATATTAAAACAATTAGCATGCATACAAGAAATAGATATATATTTCAGATGTAATTGGTTAATAAATAGAATCCGTGCCGTACCGTGCATCATTTTTGTAACAGTTATCACAAATAAAGATGTAATGTAATCAACATTATTAAATAAATATCCAACATGGAGTCAAAACCATGACCACGATATGAATGACATTAAATAACGTAACTGTTTAAAGGTGTGACAAACACTAGGCAGATTTCAAGTGGCATTCACAAATCTTAACACAGCAGAATACAAGACTAATAATGCAGGTTATCCTTGGCAAACACATCTAATCTATGGACACCGTGTCTGCAAATGATTTATTTTGATGTAATTAAACTTTTTTTTTAATAATTAAATTCATAACATGCTTACTTGAAGAGTAAATAATTCGTTTACCATATTTCATTGAAACCTTTTATCACATTACGTCATGGTATCTATGAAAGGCCGTTTATAAATACGCGAGTAGAAGAGATTATATAACTATGTACCACAGACATCTCTTTATCAATCCATACAATTATTTTCATCAAAGACTGCATGTATTTGTTTATACTTGTCTCAATTCATTGAAGTTTGTTTTGTTTTTGTCATATCGCCACCGAAAACGTCTTTACAGAAATCTTATTTTTCAGACATTCAATGGGCGATAACTCTGTCATGCATGATTGATTCTGTCTGATTGGTTTTCGAAAGGACCCGAGCTCTCATGCATACGTATGTTGTGACCAACGTTCTCTGACATGTTCATTTTACAATTATTCCTCTTTGACACTTAGGTACCGACCATTTTGATTTCTGGGGGGGGGGCCTGGGATTTTTTTTGAAAAAATATTCTGGCCCTTGAATTGCTGAAAAAAAATATCCTGGCTCTGACTTGAAGGAAAAAAAATAAACAGTCCCTCAAATTGTTGGAAAAAAATAATCTGGCTCTGAGTCCAATTAGAGGAAAAAAATCTGGCTCCCTCTTCGGTCAATAAGATAAATGTAGATCTACTTCATCAGCCACTGGATTCAACATGGATATGTTTAACCACAATCTGGCTACATCCACAACTTCTGCTCAGAAGTTTATTGAAATCTCAAGTTGAAATGAGTTGTAGAAGACAGTGATTGTATTCATGGTTGTAATAAATGTGATGTGCATAGTTCATGGTAGTAATACATGTGGTATACATTAGTCATGGCGGTTATAAATGTTATACTGTAGTATACACTGGCAATGGTGGCTATAAATTTGTTGTATAAAGTGTTATAAAGTGATCATGGTAGTAATTTGGTATACACTGATTATGGTAGTAATGAACATGATATTCATGGTTATAATTAATGTGGTATACATAAGTCATGGTTGTTATAAGGCCATTATTTTTTGATAATTTGTTTTACGAACCCTCCTACGACAAAACGAAATTAGTTTTTTTTACTTTTCCTTAGGGAATTTTCCCCTTCCTCCTACAGCTATTCTCAGTCTTGATGGTTCTTAAAAATAATTAAAAAAAATGGCCTAAATGTGATATACATTGGTCATGGTAGTATGTAAATATTGCAATCCTGTGAGGGTGACAGTGAACATTTGTCAACCTTCTAAGGCTATTTATTTTATTATACTGAAAAATATGTTTGAAAAAGATATTTGCTTCTGCTAAATTTTCCTTTGAAATACATGGTCACTTCTCTCTGTTCAAAATAACTATTCTCAGCACCTAGAAAACATTTTTTGGCGGATGGTTCTTTCAGTAGTCATGGTAGTACTAAATGTGATATACAGTGGTCATGATAGTAATACTTGCAATATACAGTGGTCATGGTAGTAGAAAATGAGGTAAAGAGTAGCCATGACAGTTATAGATGTGATGTACTTTGGGCATGTTAGTAATCAATGTAGTATGCAGTGGTCATGATAGTATTACAATACAAGGGTCCTGGTACTTGTGCGATGGACTTTGTGAATATCATCAACAAGTAAATGGACTTAAGAAGAGCTTAAGCCACATGCAATGCCAGGTTACAGACAAAGCCAGTGTTAATAAGAATGGTATGGAACATGGTAGTCATTGCCCATTACAAAACGATCCCCTATCAAACAAAACATCCAATCAATTCATAATTTAGAAGAGCAAAAGGGGCTCACATAGAAAGCAGACAAGTACAAGCATAACTAAATATTAACACCAGCACATAAAGTTCTATCCACCAAATATATGGAAAGATCCATATTAAACAAAAACAAAAGAGCTGTCGAAAGGACAGCATTCTCCACTATTTAAGGTCAATTTTAAACAAGGTCACTGACACTTCTGTCTCACCAACCAAGTCTTAATTGTGAAGGTTAATAGGTGGTGGCGACTGAGGTAGGGAGTAGGGGTGCGGGGTGGGGGTGGGGGTGGTCAATGAACATATATACCAAGTATCAAAGCAAGACCTTCAATACCCCAGGAAGAATATGAACTTGAAGGGTGGGGAGGGGAAGTGAAGTGTTACTGAATAGGGAAAAAAACACAGAAATAATACAATATTTTCATTGGAGATGGGGGTTGAGAGGAGGGTGTTGGGAAGTGGATGGAAGAGAACAGGATGGATGCAGACATGGTAACTGAAGAATAGAATAAATATTTGTCAATCTGGGGAAGGTGTGGGGTTTATGTGGCTAATGATATATACAGGCTTGCCATTGTTATTGGATGTATGCAGTGGTTTTATTGAAATATATGAAGCTGCTTAAAAATCTTTAACTGAAACTCTAAGTTGAAAAAGAAAATATCATCTGGCTAAAATGAAATAAAAAGTTATGAAACATGATTGTGTCTGTAAGTGATGACACTTGTCAAGCTCCTTTGGCTGAGATATATGGCTAGTGGGTATTGAAATAAATGGACTTGCCAACAAATAAAATAAAACCAATTCTAAGTCGAAAATTATAGGCTACACATTTTTTAAAATACAATGCAGAAAATATTTATCGAGAAAAAGAGCCACAATTTTGCTAAAATGCAATACAGAGTTATGGAACATGTGTCTGCTAGCATTCACGCTTTACTGAAGTTGTATTAATAATTAACAATCACCTATTGAAATAAAGGACTTGCCTAAAAACTTTAACCAGCATTTTGAAGTCGAACAGAAAAACATAACTTTGCTTAAATAATATGGAACATGTGTCTACTAGTGCCCTTGATATTCCAAGCTTTACTGAAGTTTTGATGTACGACTTTAAGTTGTTAAAATAAATGGACTTTGTCAAAAAAGAACTTTAACCAGAAATTCAAAGTAATAAAAAAACATGCTTTTGCTTAAATGCCAGTGTCCTTGATGGTACTGATGACATATTTCAAGTTTCACTGACCAGTGGTTGCTGAAATAACAGGACATGGCTAACAACGGAAAACCAACCCGTGGACGCAGACTTTGAGTAGATCTACAACAGCTCTTCTTATTCTACGAATAGTAAAACTTAAAAAAAAAAATATTCTGGCTTTCAAGTTCACGAAAAAAAATAATCTGGCCAGTGTATTAGGCGAAAAAAAATTCCCGGCTTTCAAGAAATGAAAAAAAAATATTCCGGCTCAAAGGAAAATCCCAGGCTCCCCCCCCCCCCCCCCCCCCCCCCCCCCCCCCCCCCCCAGAGATCAAAATGGTCGGTCCCTTACACGATTTAAACATTTCTAGTCCTCGAACACTTTTTATCCCCACAAAGTACCCAGCAATTTTCATCATACTTTCTATATCGCAAGAATATTTCTCGCGAGTGAATTATTTTCCGTATCACGACAAAAATGTTAATTAAACTATATAATATATATTCTGTGATGAATAAATTTCGTTCCAATCGTCTTTTGACACAAGTATTCCTTCTTCGGTCACTCATTTGGCGATAACGCGGAGTAATATCATGACGTCAATTCGTGACGTAATATCGTGACATCTATCGTTAAGTTCATATCATTTGGCTACTGAGATAGCACAGTAGAGGAAGGAATATGTTATAGGTTTTCTCAAACTCGGAAATTTCTAAATTTCTTCACAAAATATATAATTAAAGGTTATATACCGTTTGATTTGTTTTGAAATTTCCCATACAGCTCTATCAACATAGGTTGACTAAACACATCTTTAAGTATTTAAACTGGTATTGTAAAAAAACATGTTTTGGTTCAATTTCTCTAAACTGTGTTACACAATCCCAACTTAAAACTTAATTTCTACAATGTATTATTTTGCTGTCAGGCCTGTATAGCATGCAAGTATTTCATATGAGCTATGCTATATTGTTACGTGCTGGTAGCGTTTAACGTTTAAATAAAATGGACTCCGAGGAAAATTTACTTATTTGGACATCCTATTTATTATCTAACTCTTGAAAACTAAGGGGTAAACAACAAAGTATAAAAGCAGGAGTAAGTTTCTCTCTCTTTATTTATATCTTAGCAGGAAAACATATAACGTAGAATTATCAGTTATATATAACAAATAACTACTTTCCTTAATAAATAATAATACCCTCTTTGTCTAGAAATACTCTTTAAGTACTTAATCCCTAACAATATGCTGATAAATATTATAATCTCTATATTAAATATTTATATCAATTCAAAACCTTCTAAAAGTAAATCGTTTTAAATTCTAAAATTACTATTGAATGTCTTTTTTGAAGTTACTGTAATCGAATTTTAAATGCAAAATTAAAGTCAAAGTTCAACCTAACACACAATGAGTTACCTTAAGAAGAAAATTCGGAGTCCTAGATCTGCAAGCGATCTAGCTATTTATACTGCACAAATAAAACTGTGCGGTGCACAAGTGCGCAAATGTGCACTGTGCACTAACAACGCTAAAACGCGCAACGTCAAATGTGCGCTTTTCATGTGCGCTAAACGTGCATACAAATAAGTGCGGTTTGATACTCGCCTATTTCAAACATGAATTAAAACACTTTTTATGAATTAAAGTAGCGTAAGTAAAGTTTCATACACATATAATAATGATTAAATAACCTGACTCTTACATTTAAAACAAATATTCTCCTTGGAATAAGATAGTTTCGTGAGTCAAAAGATCGAATTCACAGATTTGAATTCGCCGCACAAATAGTTGATATGGTAAGCAATCCCATCATGCGTCGTAATTCCGGATGCAATATGGTTACCGGTAATATTCATTTGTAAATGTAAACACGCTTGCTGCTTTGAATTTAAGTGATGACAGCGATAAAATATGGTAACCTGATATGATAATCGTAAGTTAATCCCTAGGTTAAGTTAATATGATGAATATGCGTATAATGAACACAATGGATATACATTTAAACTGCGATAATATGCGTAATGCTAAAGTGAAAGTAGAGTGAAACATCGGGGCATTACAATATTACCATGATTGATTTACCTAACAATAAAACGTAATTATCACTCTTAATAAAAAGACGCCATTTTACTTTTTACAATTGATCGACCGATAATAATGAATGTTTATCTAATAATGATACATCTATAATACTGTGAGCATCTCTTGGTATAATATGAAAAAGGCACAGCCTAAACGGGGATTTATCCGGCTTCAGTAATAAACTGAAGGATGTTGGCTTGGCAAGTTTTGAAATTTTCAAGTTTAAGAATTTTATTTTTTAAATCGTAAATATATTTGACAACGGAATTGTTTCATGTTTTACATTCTAATAGATATGGATATAATGTAGGATTTAAGATGGTAACATATCAAATGTTAAGCTATTTTTTCCTTCATATTGTTTACGTCATTTGTAGTCATTTTTGTTGTCAACAAAATATATATGTGTAGCCACAGACCTAATAACAAATAGATTGGACACTATGAAAATTGTGTAAATTTCAAGTGGTACAGTTCGAAATGAAGAGTTTTATAAATACAAGTTTCATTCAAACCAAATACCATCACAAATTTAATTTTCTTTCCAATGATAGTATTTTGTTTTCTCTTACATTGAGAGCAAAAAAGGAGTTAGATGGAAACTTTGACTATGTCAAAACATTGATTTTTAAGGGAAAAGCGAAATATTATGACATTTTAAACTTTAAACATTGTTTTAAACAATTTCTTATTTTGAAAATAAACAGAAATTAGAAATTATTATAATCCCATTTTGCTATTCACTGTGAATCTTTTGGATGTATTCTCATCAAAATCGGTGAATAATGGAGAGTGAAGATAGAAGGAAAAGTTAAGGTGCCACGTGATATTTTGGTTACTTCATTGGGTAAGATAGGAAGTTTCCTATCTGTTTATTAATATGTCTGTGGTGTAGCTCAGAGTAAAATTTATCCTTTTGATTTAAAAATACGATTTTTTTTTTCAATTGTGGGGTTGGCTAGGAAATGACGTAGTACAGAGATTTGTATTGCATTGATACTTAAAATTTCTTTGGTATCATTTAGATTCAAAATTATCAAAAAAAGGTAAGCCATCACACTTTATTTCCGCTTGACGTCTTTGAAGATGACATATATTTCAAACTCCAAAATGTCACTAAAAAGAGGAAAAATAGGAGAAAAATAGAGTCACTGAACATTTTCACCATTTTATTCATAACATTACATTTATTGAAAAACAAAGACTAATTTTCGATTACCTATATATGTATATTTATATATTTGAAAACATTCACAAACAATTGAATTGAACTGAATGTTGTTTAACGACTCATCAACATAGTATAGGTTATTTAGAGCCACCCCAGAGAGAGGGGAAGGATACATAGGAATCCGGGAACCGTGCCCTACTCTCATTATTGAATAGATTCCTATGGTTCTTTAACGTGCTCGGAGGATAGACCTATACACAGGATCGCCCGATTTAGTCCCCATCCGACGGACGAGGCTAAGTGAAAGTGTCCTGCCCAAGAACACACCGACGAAACTCAGTGGCACCACGGAGGATTGAACCCGGGGCCTCCGATTACAAATCCGCAGCGCTACCGACAGAGCCACGTCAGTCATCCTCATTTGTCTTTTTACTTTAAAAAGCAAACATATACTGAAAGGAAAAAGAAACGCAGGGTACGTATTTCCGCTATATATTGCATATACTGCACACTTAATTCCATATATATTCCAAGGAAATCCCAAGATATTTTGTAAAAAAAAGTGCAGTTAGTTAGAGAAAGGACACAACTGTGATGTTGTAGACGTTTTAATCACAGTACACGTTGTACCAAGAAATTCATAAATGCTGAAGTTCCTCTTTGAAAAATTGAGCCAGTTCAGTACTGTATTTAATGTTAAGTGATTGCAACATTTAAAGCCTAAGTTTGCTCACCTGCTTGAGCCAAATGCGCATTCTGACGATAATGAAACTTTAAAGGGGTAACCATTGGTGTGTTCAGTGCTGTTTAAACATTCTTTCTAAAAGGACAGGCCTAATGTCGCCCTGTACCATTCGATTAGCAGTAGCATATTAAACAAACAATATATAGCGGAAATACGCACCCTGCGTTTCTTTTTCCTTTCAGTATATATGGACATTACCCCTACCTTTTTCTTTAGCAAAAAAAATAAATTCAAGATCAAAAAAGTATGTTATAATGCTCAACTTTTGTTAAAACTTGTATATGACAAGGTACTATGACATTTCTTTCAAAACAAGTAAATATATATAGATCTAGGTTCTAATCATTTTTTATTACAATTTCTATAAATTACACTTAATTTGGAGTTGCATGTAGTTTGACATTTTCGCTGTAAAAATACTGTAAACACAATTTTTCTGACATGGTGATCGAATGTAAAATTAGCTCAGTATCTACTTTTATATATCTATTTCCTTAAAATATCAAACTGTATAATTGAGGATATTGCACTCATCTTTCTTTTTACGTAAGAAAGGACAGAGATTCACATGCACGTGTTATGGGATGAAAATTGAAATAAAAGAATTGAAATAAAAGTTCCTCTTTTCAGATAAGTTCGGAATCAATCTAGATGTTGCGAAGGTGCATGAACGTAGGTAATCGGATGCAATTGTCAGATTATTAACGATGTCGCTCCTTACAAAGTGAACTACGTAATGCATTAACAGTGTTAGGAAAGCCAAAGGTTTTATGGTTTTAGTTTTCTTTTTTTTTAAACTTTATTGTGTACGAAACAACAATTCTAATACACCCATACCAACGTCTAGTTTGTAATTATATGCGCATGACCTGGGAAAGATTTGTTGACGTTGTACAATGATGCATTAGACAGAATTTCTAAGAACACGTTATGGTTTTTGTTAAGTACTTTAGTACTTTGAATTATTGCAGCTTTCGATGTTCCGAATTGTGAAATATGCCAGCTAAAATTATTTCGGCATTATATTTTACTAGCACCACAACCATCACCACAAATGCTTTTGCAAAACACGCTTTTGAAATATTTAATGTTATTGCAAGTGAAGTACCGATTATTCGATTGTTATAAACCCATCATCGGTTTGTTAGGCATCCGATTAAGATCATCATAAAGCCTATAATCGATCATCGGTTAAATGTAAACGTGCACTTGTAAAAATGAGTATGATATACAAATAAACACATTTATATCAGTTAGAATACGTTTGCCGAGAAAATACAGACTTTCATGGCCGAGAAAATACAGACTTTCATGGCATCAAAACTCAGATTAACATACACATGCTATACTTCGTATAAGTATTATCGAGGTAATTAAAAAAGATCCATATTTCATTTCATGCAACCATATATTTAAAGCATAATTCTGCATCTTGATCGCGGGAAGTAGGTAACTAGTAATCTAGAAGATAAGCACACATATAGAATGTATGCATGCTAAACTGTTCATGACTCAAAGCCAAAGCACTAGTTATAATGCGACATAAAAAATAAGGTTGTAATTTATTCGATAAATCTGAATCAAAACTCTCTGCGGTTGTTTTCATTACAAAATGTTACGTTTAACAGAAACCAATAATAATATATTATTAAACTTGTTTAACAGGTTTTCATGTGAAAAGCATTATCATAAAAGTGCTTCGGTTGTAGAATATGTATTTCTCAACTAATTTTCTAATTATAAACTGCGTTTTAAATTCTTTTTTAGTTTAAAAAAATATAGTAATATCTAATGTACATGTATTGTCAAAAGTATTCATGGAAATGCTGGATACTGGAGCTATAAGGGTGTTTTGTTCTCGGTTTAACATGACTAATCTAAATTCACTTTAGAAGATTATTTTTCGTCATTTACATTTTATTTCTTAAAAAAAGTTTTTAATTAATTACTACAGTTACAAAATAATATAGTTATAAAATAATATTTGAAGATTCGAACTCGGATATCCTGCATTACAGGCGAACGTGTCACTACGCCACAGTGACAATTACGTGATGTTATCATTAACTAGTATATAATTTAATGCGTTAGTCTGTTTCCACGACTCCTGACACTTACGCAAGACCTGAGTAGCTGGGTCGAGTAACTGAGGTTTTTTAAAACCCAAATCAATTGAAAAAAATTATGTTCAGTCGTATTTATCGATTAATAGTAACTGGCGAGACAAATGGCCAATATTGATTATCCTCCGCAATAGCGGAAATTAACGAAGAGTTCCGATGTCTTTGATCGTACATAGTCGGCCAATTCCGTTATTCTTCGGTGATTGCGAAATGTTGCGAATGGCACCCAGACAAGGGACATCGCCGAAGAGGCCCGAAGTGAATTGACCATGCCTATCAGCGGAAGTAGAGACTGATTTCCCGTTCCTTAAGCTCGACTCTCATATACTTGGCCGAAATCGGAAACCAAAGGGATATTTTTTTTAAAAAAGATAGTATGTGGACAAAAGTTGATACCGTTAAGGGGATTTTCACCCCTGGCGCGAAGCGCCAGTAATAAATCCCCTATAAACCTGAACTGTTACAAAATATCAAAATATTATGAGATTTATTTTGTTCCAGAAACCATATAGAGACGGCATTACATCATGAAACCGCTTCAATGCAGTGTGTGCAGCAAAGGATTTACGAAGACAAATCAACTGAACAGGCACATGTGCATACATACAGGGGAGAAACCACATACGTGTTGCGTGTGCAGAAAAACATTTACCGATTCAGGTTGTCTTAAAATACACATGCGTACACATACAGGCGAGACCCCATATTGGTGTAGCGTGTGCAGTAAAGGATTTACTGAGTCCGGTAGTCTTAAAAGACACATGCGCATACATACAGGCGAGAAACCATTTAAGTGTAGTGTTTGCAGCAAAGAATTTACCCAGTCACATAGTCTTAAAATACACATGCACAAACATACAGGCGAGACACCATATAAGTGTGGTATGTGCAATAAATTGTTTACCATGTCAGGCAATCTTTCAACCCACATGCGCATACTCACAGGCGAGAAACCATTTAAGTGTAGCGTGTGCGGTAAGGAATTTACCACAGCAGACCATCTTAAAGTACACATGCCTACCCATACGGGCGAGACACCATATAAGTGTAGCGTGTGCAGTAAACGATTTACCCAGGCATGTAGTCTTAAAAAACACGTGCGTACGCATACAGGCGATAGACCATTTATGTGTAGCGTGTGTAGTAAAGTATTTACCCAGGGCAGTCATCTTAAAAGACACATGTACATACATACAGGCGAAACACCCTTTAAGTGTAGTGTTTGTAATAAAGGATTTACTCGTTCGGGCCGTCTTAAAAGTCACATTCTCAAACACATAGGCTAGACATTAGTTAAGTGAAGGGTGTGTAGTAAAGGATGTACCGATTCATTTAGTCTTAAAAGACACACTCGCAAACATACACCGGAGTTGCCATATTAAGTATAGAACGTTTGAAGCATAGAGTGATCTAAAGGAAAACATATGTCTACATGAATCTAACTAATACTACTGAACCACCATATATGTGTAGCATGTGCAGTAAAATAAAATTAAACAAATCACGTGATCTGGACCTGCACATAAATACGAGTAAAATCAATGTCACCAACACGAGCTTACGTCTCGCAGAAACTGAAATACCTGTGACACGTGAAATAAATACAGTACAGTGTAGGGTTGATTTAAACATTTCATGCGAAAGTATTTTACTGGAAAGACGATAGTGAAGTGACACTGATGGTTGTGTGGCAGGTAAATATGGTGCAGCGTCATGTTTTGTCTTGAAGTATATAAACACACATAATACTGTCGCGTACACGGAGGAATGGCCATTTACATAATGTGCTTTACATGTATGCAGTCCGTTGGTCTCTGGTTGTTATGGCCTCAATGTTATACATCAGTATACATATATGGAACAACACAATGCATTACAAATAGATATATATTTACAACGGTTTTAGAGAGTCAAGTTGTATAACACATGCCGGTTTGAGACCATAACGTTTTGAATCGGATATGTAAAATACTCATTTTGAAACCTTATGTACATATAGCACATGACTTGTACACTAAATGCATTCGTAACTCATGTACAAATATACTATCAATGTATACATTTAAACTTAACATGTGTCTATAAAACCCATGATTCACATACGCATAAAGAAATTGTCTTTCGGACAACATTAACTTCTTGGATTTTTATTTTTTCCAAGGGACATAACCCTGTTATTACGGATGCGATTGGGCCGATTATATAAACTTCACCTTAATCATATAAATGTTAAAAACATTGTTTACAGAGCTGCCAATTAATTTGGAATTCTCTAAGGACAATAACTCGTATGATATTGTCTTTTTTTGTTACAGTTAATTATAGCCTACACCAAGTATTTATGATTGAAAAGAAATGGAATATGCCTCATGTTTTTTAGATCACCTGAGCCGAAGGCTCAAGGTGATCTATTGGGATCACTCTTCGTCCGTCGTCGTCGTCATCGTCGTCGTTAACTTTTCTTCAAACGACTTATCTTCAGAATCCGCTTGACTAATTTTGACCAAACTTCACATGGATGATCCTTAGATGAATGCTTTTTAGATTTGTTAAAATTAGGTCAGCGCGATTTCCAAGATGGCCGCCAGATTTCAACAATTTTTCTTTTAAAATGATCGCCAACGCCTCGACTATCAGTTTTGTTCAAATGAAGTCCACGGGGTAAAAAAAAAAGCCGTGCCCCGGGGTTCCAAAGTTTGTATGTTGAGATTTTGCATGTTTTTCATATGGACATATAGGAAAAAACTAAAAGATCTTCTTCTCTGAAACCACAAGGCACAGAGCTCTCATGTATTACATGTAGCATCAGCTTGTGGTCCTATACTAATTGTGTTCAAATGGTGACCCTGGGGTCAAATTTGTCCCCGCCCCGGGGTCACAGTTTTACATAGACATTTATAGGGAAACACTTTAAAAATCGTCTTCTCGGAAACTACAAGAGCCAGAGGTTTGATAGTTTGCATTAACTACAAGCTTATGGTCCTTTACCAAGTTTGTTCAAATGGTGACCCTCGGGTCACATTTGACCCTGCCCCAAGGGTCACATGTTTTACATAGACATCTATAGGGAAATACTTTAAAAAATCTTCTTCTCTGAAACTGCAAGAGCCAGAGGTTTAATATTTTGCATTTGCTACAAGCTTATGGTCCTTTACCTAGCTTGTTCAAGTGGTGATCTTGGGGTCACATTTGGCCCCGCCCCAAGGGTTTACATAGACATGTATAGGGAAAAACTTAAAACATCTTCTCTGAAACTGCAAGAGCCAGAGGTTTAGTATTTTGCATTTGCTATAAGCTCATGGTCCTCTACCAATTTTGTTCAAATGGTGACCCTTGGGTCACATTTGGCCCCGCCCTGGGGTCACAGTTTTACATAGACTTGTATAGGGAAAAACTGAAAAAAACTAATTCTCTGGAAGAGCCAGAGGTTTAGTAATTTGCAGTTGCTATAAGCTTATAGTCCTCTACCAAGTTTGTTCAAATAGTGTCCCTGTGATCAAATTTGGAAGCGCCCCGGGGGTCACAGTTTTACATAGACTTATATATTTAGGAAAAAAAATCTTCTCTGAAACTGCAAGAGCCATAGGTTTAATTTTTTGCATATACTATAAGATTATGGTCCTCTACCAAGTTTGTTCAAATGGTGACCCTGGGGTCAAATTTGACCCCGCCCTGTGGTCACAGTTTTACATAGACTTATATAGGTAACACATTAAAGTCTTCTTCTCTGGAACTACAAGAGCCACAGGTTTAATATTTTGCATTTACTATACTTTTATGGTCCTTTACCAATTTTGTTCAAATGGTGACCGTGGGGTCACATTTGGCCCCGCCCCAGGGGTCACGTTTTACATAGACTTGTATAGGGAAAAACTTAAAAATCTTCTTCTCTGAAACCACAAAGCTCTCTTGTATTACATGTAGCCCTGGGGTCACATTTGGCCCTGCCCAATGTGTTACACTCTAGCACCTTCATTTTGTATTTGATATTTACCCAACTTTGTCAGTGTCTTTATATCGTCAGTGTCTTTATATCAATGTTGTTATACACAACAGAGCCCACAGTTCTTGAACAATCTTAACCAAACTTGCACAGATTGTATATGACCATAATATTTCGAAGAAGTTTGATAATGTGCCAGTACTTAGGTGATCGATTTAGGGCCATATTGGCCCTCTTGTTTATAAACGTTAAGAGTATTTAGAATTGTGTGTGGTATGACAGTTTTAAACTGAGGGTGTTTGCCGGAAAACTATGAATCTCCTCTTTAGTATCTAAAACTCTGTAAATTATGAACTTTTAGCCACTCATACTCAGCTTATCTAAAGCTCAGTAAATTATATACTTGTACTCCATCCATGACCCAGTAATAGATAGAAGGTTTGGTCTAGGTATATTGACTAAATTTGTGTATGATTCAGTGCATATTGACATGAAATGTGAACTTATTTTACTTATAAGAGACAACTGTACATGTTATGTCTCACATCATGATGTAGATTATAAGGAGCGATGTCACCTATCTAGTTATCCTTTAAACAGCATAATAGAGTAAATATATTAAGGCAGTAGAAGAATGAATTGTTTTGTTGTCTGTCATGCCCCTTTATTACACAAACATTCATGCAATATATTTTGGAAGAAGAAACATATAGACCATGAGCCAGACATTTTTTCCCTACCATCTCAGGTGGCAAATTCTTACTGGTTACATGTTATTAAGTACATTGAGAAGAAACGGAAATTCCATGATAGCAGTGCCAACAGAGTAGCTGATTCCTGTTATTAGATTTATCTCCCCCTTTTAAATAAAAATTGGGTTTCTTTAATAAAAATGGTTTTCTTTGGAACAGCAAGTGCTTAACTTCTAATATTTTGCATATGGCATAAGATTATGGTTCTCATTTGTTAAAATGGCGATCATGAGGTCAAATTTAGCCCTACCCTATTTGTCCCTGCTCCAGGGCCCACATTTTTACTTGGAGTTATATAGAACAATATTTGTTTTAATCTTTTCTGAAACTACAAGAGCTAGACGTCTAATATGTTGCATGTTGTATATGTTTATGACCCTCTACCCGAGTTGTTAAAATGGTGACGCTGGGGTCATATTTGGCCTAAACCCAGGGGTCACATATTTACATTGTTATATAGAAACATATTTAGAAACAATCTTCTCTGAAACTACAAGAGCTAGACATCTTATACTTTGATGTAGCATAAACATGTGTTTTCTACCAATAGTGTTCAAATGGTAACCCTGAGGTAAAATTTGAACCGCTTTGGGATTGGGTTGTGGGGGTCAGTGTTACATATATTTATATAGAAATGTCTTTAAATATATTTTTCTCAGAAACTACAACAGCTAGATGTCTTACACAGTAACTTCGTATGTAGCATATGCTTATTGTACCCTACACATTTTTCAAATAGTGATACTTGATTCAAGCTTGGGCCTGCCCTTTCGGTAACTATGTTACATTGCGTTATATAGAAGAGCCTTTAAAAATGATATGTTGCATGTAGCATACGCTTATGTTCCTCTACCAATAATAGCATTACATGTGAGAACTTTGAGGCGAGGCCCTTGGGTCTATTGTTTATCATTTATAGTTATGTGTGCACTTTTTATAAAATCACTTCAGATTGAGGTTATGAACAGCAATACTTATAAAGAATGGGACTTTTGATGAAGTATTATATTAATTTTAAAGACATACATTTATTAAACTTATTAAAACTGTTAAGTAAATGTCAATTTTAAGGAAATTTATAAATCGCATGTTTAATAAATCCACCTACTAAAATAACTAAGGAGACCGCTGCATGCATGGCAAAAAC
>JAWPHD010025675.1:0-15578 GCA_037043455.1 Cyrtodaria siliqua
ACATATATTTTACACTTACACGATCATGACTGTCATGTCAATATGTGCATATCGATTATGGGATAACAGTAGACCTTGTATCGGTGGAGCTCACGGCTGCTGCTTTTTTTCAAAACCTGGTAGCAGGACTCACACCAATGCAGGGTACGTGTACACTGAAAATACAATCCAAAACATCATGTGAAAAAGGGCACAGGGAATAAAGTTTGCTAAACCTTGGAAGGAAAACACATGGTAACAGTATCTGTTTCGTAAAATGTACCATTAATTCGAAGACTTGTGAAGATTGAAAAGCGCACGGTCTATTAAGCATGAACCACACAATGTCAAATTAGGGTATATTTCAATAACAACCACAAAGGAAAATGAGCCAGACAAAGCGGCTTCACATCTTGTTTGCCTCCACCATGGGCAATTGTAGGTGTTAATACATGAATGGCCATATAAGCCTCTACCATAGACAAATGAAGGTATTAATATATGAATGGCCATATAGGCAGGGTTTGAAATTTAATTTTACACATTTTAGTCGTCCCCAGTCACATTTACATATTAAATTGATACGAAATACAAGATCACTCTTGAAAGTGACATTACATTCAATCACATGCATTCCACCAATGAAAACAAGATGGGTTTTCTTTGACATTTACAATATGCTCACCAACGTCTTGACATTTTTTCAGTCATAAGTTTTAAGCATGTAAAATTCATTTCTTTGTTTTAAAGTTCAGTTGCCCATAGCACAGGTCACCTGGGACAATTAACTTGTCCCCAGTAGAATCTACATGGCACAGGACAAGGGGACAAATGTTAATGTCAAGCCTTTATCTAAACACACAAGTGCAACACACATCTGCCACTCAGCAAACTACATACGTAATACTAACCTTACAAAGACCTTCGTTTACCATCACACCATCTCTGCAAAACTTGGTAAAAGGCAAACAACCAGCAACACGCAGCAGAGCGAGGTATCACAACACTGAGAAGGACATCATTCAAACTCTGTGAATGTATTATAAGTATTAAAGACTCACAATACATGTTACACATAAAGTTATTCATTTTATCAATCATGACAAAGTATAAAGGCAAATATCATGACAAACTATAAAGGCAAATCTTTACAACCCGTTATTCATTGCAGCATATTCCAACTGGAGCACGTTCCATTTTATACATACACCGACTACGTCACAACTGATGATAGGCCTCGCATTACCGAGCAAAATATGACTTTTGCCTACATACGCATAACCGCCACTGGATTACTTTATATTTCAGTAAATTTATAAAACATTTTGTAACATATTATTCGTTTGTATAAACACAAAAGTTCGTAGCTTAATAAGTGCAACCTAATGCTTTTATTTACCATCATTTAACCATCTAAACATAACGCTTTCTCTTTCATGGTTTTTGAAGTACTTTTATTTCCAAATAATAAATGGGTATTCTGCTATTTTGCCACAAGCTAATCCAGAGGTGGCGACAAACTATTTAATACATTATATCAGTCAACTTGTGACAAATATTGGCCAATTTATGGATCTGACACGAGTATGTATATAGAAATTAACCTGTCAAAATTAGAAGATAGTGCCCAGTCCTCCCCGACAATATAACACACAGGAGACGGCACTATTGCTTACACCGCCATTGCTTACCGGCATGCCATGCGCAAAAAACACACAGATCACTCTTCAGCGACACCTGTCACACACCATCAAGCATGTGTGGCACGTCATTTTTCAACACATGTAGGGTTACATATCATGGACAATTTTCTGTGGTGGAGGCAGACCACGTACTTTGTCTGGGTACAACCAGTACAAGAAATCAGAGAGAATTATCCTTTTACATTTATAGTGGAGTACGTGGCTCAGTGGTAGAGCACCGAACTTCAGATCAAAAAGGTCGTGGGTTCGATGCTCGCCGTGGCCATGTCATTTATCCTTGAGCAAGATAATTAATACACATTGCTTAATACTGGTTCTACCCAGGGAACCTGCACATAATCGTCGAAAGGGGGTGTTGCAGTATCGGTAGATACATAGATACATGTAGGATCCAAGTCATTCTTTGAAAAAGGAGTCGCGCTCGTGGTCACCTTGCATCAAATGGAAGTCACTGAACTTCACTATTGTTTCTCAATGGAAATATTCCATTCTATTCTGATAACAATTGTCCTGTCGCTATGAAGACACTCAAAATACGACACTTTTGTACCACTCTTCAACGCATATACACACAAATTCCAATTAAAACACATTATACTGTTACAGTTTAGCATATTACTTACAATACATGCGTTTAATACGACGATTCACTTGGCTGAATCGCTGAAACAAATTAACGCGCCAAACAGGAAAAAAATGGCGGTAAATGAAAACATCCGAGGGTTTCCCGTTTTTACTTTAGTATAGCTACTAACGGTTACCAAATGCGCAAACATCAACTACACATTTAAGGGGCATGTTTGTGGGTTGTCCCTATACCGTTTGTGGACACACTACCCTCCGGCTTTTCACCCGTATATTTAATCATGGAAATTGATTGACAAACAAGTTATGTCATCAAGCGCAGTAAACTAGGTCACGCTATACAAACACGAAGTTGACAAACAATAAAAAACCAGTCATCAACTGCGTCTGCACACTTTATTGATACGTACAACAGTCATATTCTACTTACGACAAAGTGTATACGCCTAATTGTACAACGTCAAAAGCTCTCTTTGATTTCATGTGTGAAAAAAAGATGGCCGCATCAGCATCAAAATAAATAAATATGAAACAGAGGCTATGACGTCAGGCTATTCCAACAATACATTACTTTCATGAAACGCCTCCCGAATATTGCCGATCTGGACAGTGAGGTCTAAAGCAACTTTATTCTCAATATAAAACACACATATATCTATACAACACTTCCTTGGAATTTTATTAGAACAAAATGTATTTCACATCGACTCAAAACATTATACAGAACGTGGAATTCACAATTTACTATCTCCATACACGAGGGGTACAGCAAATTCACGCTTCACTGTGCACTTTATGCAGTATATGGAATCTCGAATTAGGTCAAACTCCATCACAGTACTAGAGCGTTCAATGGTTTCCATACACAGTAATAGTTATCTGAATTTCTATATTCATGAATAATAACGCTCTATGAAAAGACGTTTACTCAAAATTAAATATGTTAGGCTATATACAACAACACAGCAATGTTTAACATTATAGCCAATTACCATCGGAATTATGGTAATAGAAAGTGTGTAATCAAGCAACCGACTGTCGCAATTACGTTCATATGTAATATAACTGATAGAAAATCCTCCAAATGCGAAAATAATCTATTGGTTCAATAGTTATCGCTGTTTTCGCTCTACTCCACCCTATAGCACAGGCAGTTGGCGCTTAAACATAAGTTTACCTTCAATTTATTCCGTAAAAATGTCTCATGGTGACTAAAGTCAAGCCCTGTACCGCGGAAGAAATAGCGGAAGACGTGTATATATCCTAGAAATATAATACCTCCAATCCTTCTTTTCTTCTACAGATAAGTTCTCTTACTCAAAATGTATTTTCTCTTATTGTTTTGTCTACCATCCTTGAACTCCATTATATTTTTTTTTTGTAGATACAATGACCTATGCGGACACAATGACCTCTGCGGACACAACGGCATCTGTAGACACAATGACCTCTGTAGACACAATGACCTCTGTGGACACAACGGCCTCTACACTGACCTCTGTAGATACAACGGCCTCTGTGGAAACAACGGCCTCTATAGACACAATGACCTCTGTGGACACAATGACCTCTGTGAACACAATGGCCTCTGCAGACACAATGACATCTGCGGACACAATGACCTCTGAGGACACAACGGCCTCTGTGGACACCACGGCCTCTGTAGACACGATGACCTCTGTGGATACAACGACCTCTGTAGACACAATGTCCTCTGTGGACACTATGAACTATGTGGACACAACGGCCTCTGTACCTCTGTGGACACAACGGCCTCTGTAGACGCAAGGGTCTCTGAGGACACATTGACCTCTGTGTAAACAACGACCTCTGAGGAAACAATTGCCTCCGTAGACGCAGTGATATCTGTGGACACAATGACCTCTGTGGACACAACGGCCTCTTTGGACACAATGACCTCTGCGGACACAACGGCCTCTGTGGACACAACGGCCTCTGTAGACACGACGACCTCTGTGGACACAACGACCTCTGCAGACACAATGACCTCTGTAGACACAATTACCTCAGTGGACACAACGGCCTCTGTAGACAAAATTGCCTCTGTGGACACAATGGCCTCTGTCAACACAACGGCCTCTGTAGACACGATGACCTATGCGGATACAACGACATCTGTAGACACAATGACCTCTGTGAACAATATGACCTCTGTCGACACAACGGCCTCTGTACCTCTGTGGACACAACGGCCTGTAGACACAAGGGCCTCTGAGGACACAATGACATCTGTGGAAACAACGGCCTCGTGGAAACAACGTCCTCTGTAGACGCAATGACCTCTGTGGACACAACAGCCTCTGTAGACACAATGACGTCTGCGGACACAGTGACCTCTGTAGACACAACGGCCTCTGTAGACACGACGACCTCTGTGGACACAGTGACCTCTGTGGACACAACGACCTCTGTAGACACAATGACCTCTTTAGACATAATGACCTCTGTGAACACAGTGACCTCTGTGGACACAACGACCTCTGTAGACACAACGACCTCTGTAGACACAATGACGACAATGCACACAACGGCCTCTGTAGACAAAATTGCCTCTGTGGACACAATGGCCTCCTTAGACACAATGACCTCTGTAGACACAATGACCTCTGTGGACACAACGCCCTCTTTAGACACAATGACCTCTGTAGACATAATGACCTCTGTGGACACAGCGGCCTTTGCAGACAAAATGGCCTCTGTGGACACACTGGCCACTGCGGACACAATGCCCTCTGGTGACACAATGACCTCTGCGGACACAACGGTCTCTGTAGACACAATGACCGCTGTGGACACTATGACCTTTGTTGACACAACGGCCTCTGTACCTCTGTGGACACCACGGCCTCTGTAGAGGCAAGGGCCTCTGTGGACACACCGGCCTCTGTAGACACAACGGCCTCTGTAGACACAATTGCCTCTATGGACACAATGACCTCTGTGGACATAATGTCCTCTTGTGACACAATGACCTCTGTAGAAACAACGGCCTCTACACTGACCTCTGTAGACACAATGGCCTCTGCGGACACAATGCCCTCTGGTGACACAATGGCTTCTGTAGCATAATGACTTCTGTAGATACAACGGCCTCTACACTGATATCTGTAGACACAACGGCCTCTATGGACACAACGGCCTCTGTAGACACAATGACCTCAGTGGACACAACGGCCTCTGTAGACACAATGCCCTCTGGTTACACAATGACTTCTGTGGACACAACGGCCTCTGTAGTCACAATGACCTCTGTGGACACTATGACCTCTGTGGACACAACGGCCTCTGTACCTCTGGCTACACAACGGCCTCTGTAGATGCAAGGGCATCTGCGGACACAATGACCTCTGTTGACACAAAGGTCTCTGTGGACACAACGGCCTCTGTAGACACAACGGTCTCTGTGGACACAACGGCCTCTGTAGACACAATGACATCTGTGGACACAGTGACCTCTGTGAACACAATGTTCTCTATAGACACAATGACCTCTGCGGACACAATGACATCTGAGGACACAACGGCCTCTGGGGACACAACGGCCTCTGTAGACACGATTACCTCTGTGGATACAACAACCTCTATAGACACAATGGCCGCTGTGAACGCTATGACCTCTGTGGATACAACGGCATCTGTACCTGTGGACACAACGGTCTGTAGACACATGGGACTCTGAGGACACAACGACCTCTGTAAAAACAACGGCCTCTGTAGACGCAATGACCGCTGTGGACACAATGACCTCTGTGGGCACAACGGCCTCTGTAGACACAATGACCTCTGCGGACACAGTGACATCTGTGGACACAAAGACCTGTAGACGCAAGGGCTTCTGAGGACACAATGACCTCTGTGGAAACAACGGCCTCTGTGGAAACAACGGCCTCTGTAGACGCAACGACCTATGTGGACACAACGACCTCTGTGGACACGATGACCTCTGTGGACACAGCAACCTTTGTGGACACAACGACCTCTGTGGACACAACGACCTTTGTGGACACAATGACCTCTGTGGACACAATGCCCTCTGTGGACACAACGGCCTCTACACTGACCTCTGCAGACACAATGGCCTCTGTTGACACAACGGCCTCTGTAGACACAATGACCTCTATGGACACAAAGGCCTCTTTAGACACAATGACCTCTGTATACATAATGACCTCTGTGGACAGCGGCCTCTGCAGACGCAATGGCCTCTGCTGGCACAATGGCCTCTGCGGACACAATGCCCTCTGGACTTTGTGGACACAACGACCTCTGTGGACGCAACGACCTTTGTGGATACAATGACCTCTGTGGACACAATGCCCTCTGTGGACACAACGGCCTCTACACTGACCTCTGCAGACACAATGGCCTCTGTTGACACAACGGCCTCTGTAGACACAATGACCTCTATGGACACAACGGCCTCTTTAGACACAATGACCTTTGTGAACACTATGACCTCTGTGGACACAACGGCCTCTGTACCTCTGTGGACACCACGGCATCTGTTGACGCAATGGCCTCTGCAGTCATAATGGCCTCTGCGGACACAATGACCTCTGTGGACAAAACGGCCTCTGTGGACACAAGGGCCTCTGTAGACACGAAGACCTCTGTGGACACAATGACCTCTGTGGACACAATGTTCTCTGTGGACACAATGACCTCTGTGGACACAATATTCTCTGAAACAATGTTCTCTGTGGACACAATGACCTCTGTGGACACAATGTTCTCAGTGGACACAATGACTTCTGTGGACACAATGTTCTCTGTGGACACAATGTCATCTGTGGACACAATATCATCGTGGACACAATGTCATCTGTGGACACAGTGTTCTCTGTGGACAGTGACCTCCTATAACTACCAATATCATCTAACGTTGTGTTTTCTTCTGTTGAGGGCTGGCGTGGCGAAGTCGGTAGCCCGGCGGATTTGTCACCGGAGGCCCCGGCTTCAATCATCCGTGGTGCCACTGAGTTCCGTCGGTGTGTTCTTGGGAAATACACTTTCCCTTAGCCTCGTCCGTCGGATGGGGACGTAAACCGTGCGGTCCTGTGTATCGGTCTATCCTCCGAGCACGTTAAAGAACCATAGGAATCTATTCGATAATAAGAGTAGGGCAGGTTCCCGGATTCCTATGTATACTTCCCCTCTCTCTGTGGCGGCTCTAAATATTCTATACTGCGTTGATGAGCCGTTAAACAACATTCAATTCAATTCTGTTTAAAACAGATATGTCATGGAACATCAACACCCTGTGATTTGCGTGCTATATTGTTGTGATAAATGATTGATGAACAATATATTTCATAGTTCATGCATGTGCGCTCGAAGAAGGCGGGGGTGTAATTTAACCATAGTAACGCAGTCATCACCACTGCATTAAAACAACATTTATCAATACTGCATACATATTTTTAAAACTCCACCCATTTAAGTAATTGGTGGTAATCGAGAAAATATGTCTAGGATTTATTATAATTATATGATCTAAACAGTTTTTTTCAGTTTCCATGGTTCGGGCGCTGTGGAATACCGTGGATCACTGTATTTCCGCGTGATCTTAAGTTCGCTATTCTTGGGTCTCTTTTTTCATTCGACATATTATATGAATATGTATATTGTTAATTGTATGCACATGTCACTGTAATAAAATGCTTTGCTTTCTTATTTACTTACTTACTTACTTATTTTCATTTTTCCTTCCTTCCTTCCTTCCTTCCTTCCTTCCTTCCTTCCTTCCTTCCTTCCTTCCTAACTTCCTAACTTCCTTCCTTCCTTCCTCCTTCCTCCTTCTCCTTCCTTCCTTCCTTCCTTCCTTCCTTCCTTCCTTCCTTCCTTCCTTCCTTCCTTCCTTCCTTCCTTCCTTCCTTCCTTCCTTCCTTCCTAACTTCCTTCCTTCCTTCCTCCTTCCTCCTTCTCCTTCCTTTCTTCCTTCCTTCCTTCCTTCCTTTCTTTCTTTCTCACTCTCTTCCCAGTTTTAGAACAAATAAAAGGTCACATCAGAACCGAAATGTATTAATCATTTTGACTTTAAGTCATATTATTATTAAATAAAAGATAATCAAATGTTCGTTCTTCTTCCTTATGTTTAAATATATTATTGGTGCAGGATAATCAACACTTATTCTAATACACCCGCACTATATAGCCTAGTTTAAAATATCTCGTTATATTGAACGATATATCACTGTACTTTTTGCAACGTTAGGAGAATAAGCATTGCGCATTGCGAAATGCGCATTGTAACGTATGCAACGTTAGGAGAGTAAGCAAAGCAATGCGAAAGATTTCAGATGTGTGCGTTATTTTCACAATTTAGGGGTATTAGCATAGAAATAGAACATCGTTTACGGTGAATTATCTATACAATATCACGGTTTGTCGTTCAATCGTAAACAATAATTTCACAAGCCCGAGTGAAATTATTGTTTACAATTGAACTCCAAACCGTGATATATTAAACGATAATTCACAGTAAATGATGTTCTATTTCTTAAGTAATACGAGATAAAACGAGATAAAATACTATGATCAATTTAAATAAGTTATAATTGTGGGTTGTATAAATAAGCTACTTAAGGGTATTCTCACAACGGTACCCCAACTTTATAAAGGGTGCCGTTTTGATACAAAGGATGAGAGACATTTGTACCCGTCGTATCAGTTCATATCTGCAATGGTGGAGAGCCCACATTAAATTTTCGAAATATTTAATGTTAATGCTGAATTACAGTTACTTGAATTTCAAGCAATATTCAATTTAAAGGGAGGTAATTTAAGATTACCCATATTTTATTTTTTTATAGACGGAGAATCTGCGATAAAGGGGTCAAATGTTTATGTTTTTTTTCTATTATTTCATACCAATTTTAAGAATTTTATATCTTTAAGCGATCTTCGACTCATGTTCTGTGTTTTATCAGCATATTTCATGTTTTCATATAAAGGTAGGCTAACTCTCAAAAGATGTAACAATTTAAAAAAAAAATGTTTTACAAACTATGGGTCAAAACAAAATACTTATCATATATCTTTTCTAAAATATATTTAAAATAAGAAAGTTAGTTAAGATACAAAAGTTGATACTTAGCAAATTTTTTCAGTGTATACAGGTCATTGGGCTTGTAATGAATTTTTATTAAAAATTCTTTTAATTTCACACATTTTGGAGTTATTTGGACATTTTCAATTAAAAACACTATACACCTTTTTTTGAATTGGTGTCTAGTATTAAATTAGCTCAATGTGTACCTTTATATATATAGTCCACTAATTGAAAACAAAAATATCATTGTTTCTTTAACAAAAGAATAAATATTACTCACAGTTACCCATATCCCCTAATGATTCGACGTATTGAAAAACAAATGACAACATGATGTTGGCAATGGAATGATAAAAACTTTGGTACCAAACATGGCATATTCATTTTGGAATTTGTCAATTTAATTCTAAAAAAACGTTATACAATTAAATCTAAAACAAAACTCAGTGTCGAATTTCTTTTGCAACTGAGGATATATAAAGATGAAATAGAAATTAAATGCATAACATGACATAGCAAAGTTATAAAATTGCACACAGATTGCATTACATGCTTACAAGGGAAAGCAGTTACACCTTATATCAAACTGGAAAATGTTTAGTTACTTCCCTCTACTACTGCTTAAAACTTAATATCGACACTAAAATATTGACACAAACCTGTAAAAGTTCGTTAAGTGATGTACATCTTGTAAAGGGCAAGAGTAAAGTTACATAGAAAACAAGAAATCTGCGGATTCACATGTCTCGCCTAACAGGGGCATGGACTTAGCTGATTAAATGAAAGTTTGTTAAATAAATAAATAAATAAATCAAATAGATAGAAATAAATAAATAAATAATGGCAGGCTACTGACAAGTGTTAAAATTAAAAGTGTGTGTGTGTGTATGTGGGTGGGTGTGTGTTTGGGTGGGTGGGTGGGGGGAGGGGTGTACATGTGTTGTGTGAGCGTGTGTGTGTGGACCTGTGTATGCGTGTACGTGTACATATATATGTGTACGTGTGCGTACATGTGTGTACTTGTCTTTACGTGATGTGAGTGCTTGAGTGCGTGTGTGTACATGTATATACGTACGTGCCTGTACTTGTATGTGTGTGTGTGTGTATGTGCGTGTGTGTGTGTGTGTGTGTTTGTGCGTGCGTGCTTGTTTGCTTGCTTGCTTGCGTGCGTGTGTGCGTGCGTGCGTGTGAGTGTGTGTGTCTACGTGTGTCTCTACGTGTGTACATGTGCGTACGTGTGCGTACATGTGTGTGCTTGTCTGTACCTATGCTTTTACGTGTTGTGAGTGCTTGAATGCATGCATGTGTGTGTGTGTGTTGTCGCGTGCGGGCGTGTATATCTATGTGTGAACGTGTATGTACATATGTGTACGTGTGTGTACGTGTGTGTTTGGGTGTTGCAAGTGAGTGCGTGCGTGTGTGCGTGTGTGTGTACGTGTGTGCGCGTACGTGTGTATGTGTGTACGTTCACATGTGTGTACGTGTGTGTACATGTGTGTACATGTGTGTACTTGTCTGTACGTGTGTGTTTACGTGTGTGCGTGCATGCTTGTGTGCGTGCGTACGTACGTGCATACATGTGCTTGTGTTTTTGCGCGTGCCTGTGTACGTGTGTGTACATGTATGTACGTGTGTGTACGTGTGTGTACACTTATGTACGTGTGTCCGTTTGTGTGTTTGTGCGCGCGCGCGATCGTGCGTGCGTGAATTATATTGAATTGAATAAGAATTAACATGAATTGAATGTTGTTTTACGGTCAACAACAGAGTACAAGTCACTTACATAGACATCCGAAATATATATATATAATGAATGCATGTTTTACCAGATTTGCGGCTAGCAATCCTCGAAAAGTATTGTTTAAAGTTACCATCCCGCCATCAACAGACAAATTTGACAACCGATGTACACTGTGTTGAATTTCCAACGTTTAACTGCGTTTGAATATGCAACGTCGAACTGGGTTTGACTGTTAAACTTTGAAGGTTTGAATATCAATCGCCCAACTGAGCTTAGAATGTCCAACATCCTGTACTTTGAATGTCCAACGTTCATCTGGTTTTGAGTATCCAACGTCCAAATGGCTTTGAATGTCCAACTGGGTTTGAATGTCCAGCGTCTATCTGAGTTGAACGTCCAAAATCCAACTGAAATTTGAATGTCCAAAATCCAACTGAAATTTTAATGTCCATTGTCCAAATGAACTTTGAAAGTTTCAAGACTAACTTGGTTTGAATGTGCAATGGCCAATGGCAATGGCAATGGCCAACTGGGTTTGTATGTCCAAGATCCAAATGAGTTTGAATGTCCAACGTTAAACTGAACTTTAAATATACAACGTCCAACTGTGGTTGAATGTCAAAAGTCCAGCTTGATCTGAATGTCCAACGTTCAACTGAATCTCAAACGTCCAACTGGGTATGACTGTCAAATGTTCAACTGGGCTTGAATGTCCAACGTCCAACTGAATATGAATGCCCAACATCTAACAGAACTTTGAATGTCCAACGTCCAACTTTATTTGAGTGTCAAATGATCAAATGGGATTGAGTGTCAAAGGTCTATCTGGGTTTGATTGTACAACGTCCCAACTGAACTGTGAACGTCAAAAGTCGAACTCGGTTTGAATGTTCGACGTCCAACTGAATTTAGAATGTTTAGCATACAAATGGGTTTAAATGTCCAACTGAACTTTGAATGTCCAACGTCGAACTCAGTTTAAATTTCCAACTTCCAACTGAACTTCGTATGCCCAATGTCTAACTGGGTTTGATTGTCAGCAGTTTAACTGGGTTTGTTTATGTTTATGTTTATGTTTAAACATATTTATTTTACATCGATTGCGAAACAAGTTCTTGCAACTTATATTAATCACTCTCGATGGCTTCCTGGGTAGAACCAGTACTAAGCAATGTGGATTAATTATCTTGCTCAAGGATAAATAACGTAGCCGCGACGGAGGATCGAACCCACGACCAAAGTCAACCTGATGTTTGAATGTACATCGTCCAAATGAACTTTGAATCTCCAACGTCTACCTGGGTTTGGTTGTAAAACGTCCAACTGGGTTTGAATATCTAAGGTCGAAATTAATTTGAATGTCCATCGTTCTACTGAACTTTGAATATCCAATAAAGGTTTGAATGCCAAAATTGCAACTGGGTTTGAATGTCCAACGTTCAATTGGATTTAAATGTCCAACATACAACAAAACTTGGACTGCCCATGGTTTGTATTTCAAACGAATCAACTTGGTTTGAATGTTCAACGTCCAACTGAACTTTGAATATCCAATATCCGACTATATTTTGAGTTTGCTTGAATGTCCAACGTCCAACTGTGTTTGAATGTCCAACGTCCAACTAAATACCGAATGCATACGTCCAACTGTCTTTGAATGTCAAACGTCCAACTAAGTTTGAACATATACATGATAGAACGTTCAACTAGGTTTAAATGTCTAATGTCAAACAGAACTTTGAATGTCCAACGTCACTAATTCAACGTTCATCTGGTTTTAAGTGGGTTTGAATGTCAAACGTTTAACTGGGTTTGAATGCCCAACGTCTAGTTGGTTTAAACATCCAACTACGTTTAGCCCAATTGGCGTATACAACATAAAGCCGTCTGTTCTGATACATACAATTACAAGCAATGTTTTACGCAAGCGTAAAATAGCTGCCGAGATACAATTACCTTGTAATAAGACGTGCTAGAAGTACAAATCACCACAGAAATACAATTGTTCACGTGTGCGTTAAAGTGTACATTACAACACATATAAACTGTTCACTGTTGCCATGTGTAATTATAAGATTGCGTTATCAAAGTGAAAAATGTCAAGGAATAATATAAACCAATGAAAATTTAAAAAAAAGAAAAAAAAGAGAAATCAGCAGGCTTGAACCCTACCTTCCTGGGCACTAACACGGCGCCAAGACATACTACACTATTGAGAATTCTGAATGTTTCGTCGCTAATCACCAGATGGCATCATAGACAGTTTACTTGCTGAAGTAGTGCCCTTTTACAGCTAGGGATAAAACAATCGGTGTTGAAACCGTATCGTATTTGAAAGAGAACGCAAATTCGGAGCTCGTTTTAGATGAAACAAACGACTACTATTTCCAGATTCAGGGCTAGCTTCTTTGCACAGGAGCAGAAGAATGTGTTTACACGATCACCGACATGGTGCATATTAAAATACCACACAATGCACTACTTAGACGATTGCATAAACTCATAAACCAACAACACTAAATACCATACGTGTTATAGTGACATAGTGTGTATAGGCGAACACCCAATCGTTTAATGCAGTGTGGCGGTTGTAATAGGTCTCCCCGTGTTATGAATCAGTAGTGTTATTTTTACTGGTCCTTTGCGATCAAGAACCCAATGTAGGTGGCTTTGAAGTAGAACATTTCTTAATCCGGTGCTAGGGTGTGTGAGAGATGTTGCGTATTACATTACCTCTCACGACATTACCTATCATGAACAGACTCAATAAAACTGAGTCTGCTACTTTATTCGCTTGCTTGTACCATAGCTCTTATGGTTTTCCTTTGTTCTTGCTTATGATATAATTTTCATAAACCTGAAGGTCTGAGTCTAAACCGTGCTATAAATGCCGGTATATTTCAGCCGTGCTATAAATGACAGAGGTCAAACTTTTTTTTTTTGGAAATCATAATGCTACCTGTTTACATCTTATCTGTAAACAGGTAGCATTATGATTTACAAAAAAAAAAATGTTTGCCTCTTTCGTGACTCTGCGGTGGCCCGTTTAGAACACACACTTTTTATTTTTAATTGGAGTACTCATCTAAGTATCTCGAGCACTCGACTTGGTATCTCGAGCGCTCGACTTATGGGATGGCGAGTTGTCCGTCCGTCGGTCCGTTAACTTTTACCTCATTAAGACGATAGGGACTTCGTTTTTCATCCAATCTTTACCAAACTTAACCAGATTGTTAATATCAATGAAAGCTCGGATCAGTTCGAGAAACACCCGGATCGAACCAGTAACAGCGGAGTTATGGCGTTGGATTTAGTTAAAAATGTTATATAATTAAGACAATAAGGCGTTCGTTTTAAATCTGATGTTTACCAAACTTTACCGGATTGCTAAAATCAATGTCAAAATACACATTTTTTAACTAAATCAAGTGCCCTAACTCTGCTATATATATTTGATAGTAACAATCTGGTAAAGTTTGGTAAAGATCGGATGAAAAATGAAGACCCTAACGAGTTAAAATGTAACGGACGGACGGACGGACGGACGACAGACGACGGACGACGGACAACTCGCCATCCCATCCCATAAGTCGAGCGCTCGACATAGATACTATGTCGAGCGCTCGAGATACCTAAGTCGAGCGCTCGAGATGCTAAGTCGATTCCTACTTATTATGTCAAGATGTGCATATCAATTCCGCGTCATAATCGACCACGTATTACCGGAGTTACGGCCCTTTTTCCGTCAAATGTTACGGTTTTCGCTGATTGTTTTCAGTGGGAGCATCCGTGTCCCATGGACACATTTAGCGTGACCATTTAGCGTTGGAAGATAGGTCTTTAAGGGGTCTTCGAGACCAATTATTGTGGCTTTAAAGTAAAATACCGCTTAAACCGGTGCTAGGGGGCATGGGTAGTTTTGCACCTTATATTACCTCCCATGTTTGTGTTCTTACTTCCACGTGATCGCCGAAGAATACTGCGGCATCATACTTTCCTGTAATTAGTTGTGACGTTTATCGGATCTTACTCAGTCTATAACAGATGTATGAGTCATTTGAATTTATAATATCATGCGGCTGTATTGAGATCGTTTATTTTTTGTGTGGATCGAATTACATAATGAATCAGAGTAATTGTAATTGTATTTATTTTTAACATGTTTTATGTATTATGCGCGTTGTCAATGTCAGCATATCATTATTATAGAGGAAGTCATCACACATTATACTTAAGTCATTATTTAGTAGTGTCTTATTGCACAGGGTGATTGTTCTGTACAATTTGTGACATTAGGCGCACCATATGCCAGTTTGCTGCGTTGTTCCTGGGTCTAATCTCCAGTGACCTTCTATAGCAAATACAGGTTTCTTCCACACGATGTTCGAGCTCCATGCACGTGCCAAGTAAATTCCACGCTGTTTCCGTGTGTCCAAGATTTAACTTGTGCGCGATGCTCCAAGACAGATTATTCATAGCTTGGTATTTGCTGTCATGT
>JAWPHD010025676.1:0-15571 GCA_037043455.1 Cyrtodaria siliqua
ATATATTCAGTTCTTACGCATATATATTCAGTTCTTACACATATATATTCAGTTATTACACATATATATTCAGTTCTTATGCATATATATTCCGTTCTTACACATATATATTCTTACACATATATTCCGTTCTTACGCATATATATTCATTTCTTACGCATTTATATTCAGTTCTTACGCATATATATTTTGTTCTTACACATATATATTCAGTTCTTACACATATATATTCAGTTCTTACACATATATATTCAGTTCTTACACATATATATTCAGTTCGTACACATATATATTCCGTTCTTACACATATTTATTCCGTTCTTACACATATATATTCCTTTCTTACACATATATATTCAGTTCTTACACCTATATATTCACTTCTTACACATATATATTCAGTTCTTACACATATATATTCCGTTCTTACACGTACATATTCCGTTCTTACACATATATATTCCGTTTTTACACATATATATTCAGTTCTTACAAATATATATTCAGTTCTTACACATATATATTCAGTTCTTACACATATATATTCAGTTCTTACACATTTATATTCCGTTCTTACACATATATTCCGTTCTTACACATATAAATTCCGTTTTTAAACGTATATATTCCGTTCTTACACATATATATTCCGTTCTTACACATATATATTCCGCTCTTACACGTACATATTCCGTTCTTACGCATATATATATTCCGTTCTTACGCATATATGTTCAGTACTTACGCATATATATTCAGTTCTAACGCATATATATTCCGTTCTTACACATATATATTCCGTTCTTACGCATATATATTCTTACACATACACTCCGTTCTTACACATATATATTCCGTTCTTACACATATATATTCAGTTCTTACGCATATTTATTCAGTTCTTACGCATATATATTCAGTTCTTACGCATATATATTCATTTCTTACACATATATGTTCAGTTCTTACACATATATATTCCGTTCTTACACGTACATGTTCCATTCTGACAAATATATATTCCGTTCTTACACATATATATTCCGTTCTTACACATATATATTCAGTTCTTACACATATATATTCACTTATTACACGTATATATTCAGTTCTTACACATATATATTCCGTTCTTACACATATATAGACATATATATTCCGTTCTTACACATATATATTCCTTTCTTACACGTACATATTCCGTTCTTACACATATATATTCCGTTCTTACACAAATATATTCCGTTCTTACGCATATATATTCAGTTCTTACGCATATATATTCAGTTCTTACACATATATATTCAGTTCTTACAAATATATATTCAGTTCTTACGCATATATATTCAGTTCTTACACATATATATTCAGTTCTGACAGATATATTTTCAGTTCTTACGCATATATATTCAGTTCTTAAGCATATATATTCAGTTCTTACACATATATATTCATTTCTTACACATATATGTTCAGTTCTTACACATATATTTTCAGTTCTTACGCATATATATTTCGTTCTTACACATACATATTCCGTTCTTATGCATATATATTCCGTTCTTACCCATATATATTCCGTTGTTACGCATATATATTGCGTTCTTACGCATATATATTCAGTTCTTAAGCATATATATTCAGTTCTTACACATATATATTCATTTCTTACACATATATGTTCAGTTCTGACGCATATATATTCAGTTTTACGCATATATATTCAGTTACTACAAATATAAATTCCGTTCTCACGCATATATATTCAGTTCTTACGCATATATATTCATTTCTTACACATATATGTTCAGTTCTTACACATATATATTCCGTTCTTACACATATATATTCCGTTCTTACACAAATATATTCCGTTCTTACACGTATATATTCCGTTCTTACGCATATATATTCCGTTCTTACGCATATATATTTAGTTCTTACGCATATATATTTAGTTCTTACACATATATATTCAGTTCTTACACATATATATTCAGTTCTTATACATATATATTCAGTTCTTACACATATATATTCAGTTCTTACACATATATATTCCGTTCTTACACATATTTATTCCGTTCTTACACATATATATTCCTTTCTTACACATATATATTCAGTTCTTACACCTATATATTCACTTCTTACACATATATATTCAGTTCTTACACATATATATTCCGTTCTTACACGTACATATTCCGTTCTTACACATATATATTCCGTTTTTACACATATATATTCAGTTCTTACAAATATATATTCAGTTCTTACACATATATATTCAGTTCTTACACATATATATTCAGTTCTTACACATATATATTCAGTTCTTACACATATATTCCGTTCTTACACATATATATTCCGTTTTTAAACGTATATATTCCGTTCTTACACATATATATTCCGTTCTTACACATATATATTGCGCTCTTAGACGTACATATTCCGTTCTTACACATGTATATTCCGTTCTTAAACTTATATATTCCGTTCTTCCATATATATACACATATATATTCCGTTCTTACACATATACATTCCGTTCTTAGACGTACATATTCCATTCTTACACATATATATTCCGTTCATACACATATATATTCAGTTCTTACGCATTATATATTCAGTTCTTAAGCATATATATTCAGTTCTTACACATATATATTCATTTCTTACATATATATATTCAGTTCTTACACATATATATTCATTTCTTACACATATATATTCAGTTCTTAAACTTATATATTCCGTTCTTCCATATATATACACATATATATTCCGTTCTTACACATATATATTCCGTTCTTACACAAATATATTCCGTTCTTACACGTATATATTCCGTTCTTACGCATATATATTCCGTTCTTACGCATATATATTTAGTTCTTACGCATATATATTTAGTTCTTACACATATATATTCAGTTCTTACACATATATATTCAGTTCTTATACATATATATTCAGTTCTTACACATATATATTCAGTTCTTACACATATATATTCCGTTCTTACACATATTTATTCCGTTCTTACACATATATATTCCTTTCTTACACATATATATTCAGTTCTTACACCTATATATTCACTTCTTACACATATATATTCAGTTCTTACACATATATATTCCGTTCTTACACGTACATATTCCGTTCTTACACATATATATTCCGTTTTTACACATATATATTCAGTTCTTACAAATATATATTCAGTTCTTACACATATATATTCAGTTCTTACACATATATATTCAGTTCTTACACATATATATTCCGTTCTTACACATATATTCCGTTCTTACACATATATATTCCGTTTTTAAACGTATATATTCCGTTCTTACACATATATATTCCGTTCTTACACATATATATTCCGCTCTTAGACGTACATATTCCGTTCTTACACATATATATTCCGTTCTTAAACTTATATATTCCGTTCTTCCATATATATACACATATATATTCCGTTCTTACACATATACATTCCGTTCTTAGACGTACATATTCCATTCTTACACATATATATTCCGTTCTTACACATATATATTCAGTTCTTACGCATTATATATTCAGTTCTTAAGCATATATATTCAGTTCTTACACATATATATTCATTTCTTACATATATATATATTCAGTTCTTACACATATATATTCATTTCTTACACATATATTTTCAGTTCTTAAACTTATATATTCCGTTCTTCCATATATATACATATATATATTCCGTTCTTACACATATATTTTCCGTTCTTAGATGTACATATTCCGTTCTTACACATATATATTACGTTCTTACACATATATATTCCGTTCTTACGCATATATATTCAGTTCTTACACATATATTCAGTTCTTACGCATATATATTCAGTTCTTACACATATATATTCAGTTCTTACACATATATATTCCGTTTTTACACATATATATTCCGTTCTTACACATATATATATTCCGTTCTTACACATATATATTTCGTTCTTACACGTATATATTCCGTTCTTACACATATATATTCCGTTCTTACACATATATATACCGTTCTTACACATATATTCCGTTCTAACGCATATATAATCCTTTCTTTCGCATATATATTCAGTTTTACGCATATATATTCAGTTCTTACGCATATATATTCAGTTCTTACGCATATATATTCAGTTCTTACACATATATATTCAGTTATTACACATATATATTCAGTTCTTATGCATATATATTCCGTTCTTACACATATATATTCTTACACATATATTCCGTTCTTACGCATATATATTCATTTCTTACGCATTTATATTCAGTTCTTACGCATATATATTTTGTTCTTACACATATATATTCAGTTCTTACACATATATATTCAGTTCTTACACATATATATTCAGTTCTTACACATATATATTCAGTTCTTACACATATATATTCCGTTCTTACACATATTTATTCCGTTCTTACACATATATATTCCTTTCTTACACATATATATTCAGTTCTTACACCTATATATTCACTTCTTACACATATATATTCAGTTCTTACACATATATATTCAGTTCTTACACGTACATATTCCGTTCTTACACATATATATTCCGTTTTTACACATATATATTCAGTTCTTACAAATATATATTCAGTTCTTACACATATATATTCAGTTCTTACACATATATATTCAGTTCTTACACATTTATATTCCGTTCTTACACATATACTCCGTTCTTACACATATATATTCCGTTTTTAAACGTATATATTCCGTTCTTACACATATATATTCCGTTCTTACACATATATATTCCGCTCTTACACGTACATATTCCGTTCTTACGCATATATATTCCGTTCTTACGCATATATGTTCAGTACTTACGCATATATATTCAGTTCTAACGCATATATATTCCGTTCTTACACATATATATTCCGTTCTTACGCATATATATTCTTACACATACACTCCGTTCTTACACATATATATTCCGTTCTTACACATATATATTCAGTTCTTACGCATATTTATTCAGTTCTGACGCATATATATTCAGTTCTTACGCATATATATTCATTTCTTACACATATATGTTCAGTTCTTACACATATATATTCCGTTCTTACACGTCCATGTTCCGTTCTGACACATATATATTCCGTTCTTACACATATATATTCCGTTCTTACACATATATATTCAGTTCTTACACATATATATTCACTTATTACACGTATATATTCAGTTCTTACACATATATATTCCGTTCTTACACATATATAGACATATATATTCCGTTCTTACACATTCATATTCCGTTTTTACACGTACATATTCCGTTCTTACACATATATATTCCGTTCTTACACAAATATATTCCGTTCTTACGCATATATATTCAGTTCTTACGCATATATATTCAGTTCTTACACATATATATTCAGGTCTTACAAATATATATTCAGTTCTTACGCATATATATTCAGTTCTTACACATATATATTCAGTTCTGACAGATATATATTCAGTTCTTACGCATATATATTCAGTTCTTAAGCATATATATTCAGTTCTTACACATATATATTCATTTCTTACACATATATGTTCAGTTCTTACACATATATATTCAGTTCTTACGCATATATATTTCGTTCTTACACATAAATATTCCGTTCTTACGCATATATATTCCGTTCTTACCCATATATATTCCGTTGTTACGCATATATATTGCGTTCTTACGCATATATATTCAGTTCTTAAGCATATATATTCAGTTCTTACACATATATATTCATTTCTTACACATATATGTTCAGTTCTGACGCATATATATTCAGTTTTACGCATATAATTATATTCAGTTACTACAAATATATATTCCGTTCTCACGCATATATATTCAGTTCTTACGCATATATATTCATTTCTTACACATATATGTTCAGTTCTTACACATATGTATTCCGTTCTTACACATATATATTCCGTTCTTACACAAATATATTCCGTTCTTACACGTATATATTCCGTTCTTACGCATATATATTCCGTTCTTACGCATATATATTTAGTTCTTACGCATATATATTCAGTTCTTACACATATATATTCAGTTCTAACAGATATGTATTCAGTTCTTACGCATATATATTCAGTTCTTACGCATATATATTCATTTCTTACACATATATGTTCAGTTCTTACACATATATATTCAGTTCTTACGCATATATATTCCGTTCTTGCACATATATATTCCGTTCTTACACATATATATTCAGTTCTTACGCATATATATTCCGTTCTTACACATATATATTCCGTTCTTACGCATATATATTCAGTTCTTACGCATATATATTCATTTCTTACACATATATGTTCAGTTCTTACGCATATATATTCAGTTTTACGCATATATATTCAGTTATTACACATATATTTTCCGTTCTTACGCATATATATTCAGTTCTTACGCATATATATTCATTTCTTACACATATATGTTCAGTTCTTACACATATATATTCCGTTCTTACACGTACATATTCCGTTCTTACAAATATAAATTCCGTTCTTACACATATATATTCCGTTCTTACACATATATATTCCGTTCTTACACGTACATATTCCGTTCTTACACATATATATTCCGTTCTTACACATATATATTCCGTTCTTACACATATATTCCGTTCTTACGCATATATATTCCGTTCTTTCGCATATATATTCAGTTTTATGCATATATATTCAGTTCTTACACATATATATTCTGTTCTTACGCATATATATTGCGTTCTTACGCATATATATTCAGTTCTTAAGCATATATATTCATTTCTTACACATATATGTTCAGTTCTTACACATATATATTCCGTTCTTACACATATATATTCCGTTCTTACACATATATATTCAGTTCTTACACATATATATTCATTTCTTACACATATATATTCAGTTCTTAAACTTATATATTCCGTTCTTCCATATATATACACATATATATTCCGTTCTTACACATATACATTCCGTTCTTAGACGTACATATTCCGTTCTTACACATATATATTCCGTTCTTACACATATATATTCCGTTCTTACGCATATATATTCAGTTCTTACGCATATATATTCCATTCTTACACATATATATTCCGTTCTTACACATATATATTCAGTTCTTACGCATATATATTCCGTTCTTACACATATATATTCCGTTCTTACGCATATATATTCAGTTCTTACGCATATATATTCATTTCTTACACATATATGTTCAGTTCTTACGCATATATATTCAGTTTTACGCATATATATTCAGTTATTACACATATATTTTCCGTTCTTACGCATATATATTCAGTTCTTACGCATATACATTTATTTCTTACACATATATGTTCTGTTCTTACACATATATATTCCGTTCTTACACGTACATATTCCGTTCTTACACATATAAATTCCGTTCTTACACATATATATTCCGTTCTTACACATATATATTCCGTTCTTACACGTACATATTCCGTTCTTACACATATATATTCCGTTCTTACACATATATATTCCGTTCTTAAACATATATTCCGTTCTTACGCATATATATTCCGTTCTTTCGCATATATATTCAGTTTTATGCATATATATTCAGTTCTTACACATATATATTCTGTTCTTACGCATATATATTGCGTTCTTACGCATATATATTCAGTTCTTAAGCATATATATTCATTTCTTACACATATATGTTCAGTTCTTACACATATATATTCAGTTCTTACGCATATATATTTCGTTCTTACACATAAATATTCCGTTCTTACGCATATATATTCCGTTCTTACAGATATATATTCCGTTGTTACGCATATATATTGCGTTTTTACGCATATATATTCAGTTCTTAAGCATATATATTCAGTTCTTACACATATATATTCATTTCTTACACATATATGTTCAGTTCTGACGCATATATATTCAGTTGTACGCATATATATTCAGTTACTACAAATATATATTCCGTTCTTACGCATATATATTCAGTTCTTACGCATATATATTCATTTATTACACATATCTATTCAGTTCTTACACATATATATTCCGTTCTTACACATATATATTCCGTTCTTACACAAATATATTCCGTTCTTACACGTATATATTCCGTTCTTACACATATATATTCCGTTCTAACGCATATATATTCAGTTCTTACGCATATATATTCAATTCTTACACATATATATTCAGTTCTAACAGATATATATTCAGTTCTTACGCATATATACTCAGTTCTTACGCATATATATTCATTTCTTACACATATATGTTCAGTTCTTACACATATATATTCCGTTCTTACACATATATATTCCGTTCTTACACATATATATTCAGTTCTTACACATATATATTCATTTCTTACACATATATATTCAGTTCTTAAACTTATGTATTCCGTTCTTCCATATATATACACATATATATTCCGTTCTTACACATATACATTCCGTTCTTAGACGTACATATTCCATTATTACACATATATATTCCGTTCTTACACATATATATTCAGTTCTTACGCATATATATTCAGTTCGTAAGCATATATATTCAGTTCTTACACATATATATTCATTTCTTACATATATATATTCAGTTCTTACACATATATATTCATTTCTTACACATATATATTCAGTTCTTAAACTTATATATTCCGTTCTTCCATATATATACATATATATATTCCGTTCTTACACATATATATTCCGTTCTTAGATGTACATATTCCGTTCTTACACATAAATATTACGTTCTTACACATATATATTCCGTTCTTACGCATATATATTCAGTTCTTACACATATATTCAGTTCTTACGCATATATATTCAGTTCTTACACATATATATTCAGTTCTTACACATATATATTCCGTTTTTACACATATATATTCCGTTCTTACACATATATATTCCGTTCTTACACATATATATTTCGTTCTTACACGTATATATTCCGTTCTTACACATATATATTCCGTTCTTACACATATATATACCGTTCTTACACATATATTCCGTTCTTACGCATATATATTCCGTTCTTTCGCATATATATTCAGTTTTACGCATATATATTCAGTTCTTACGCATATATATTCAGTTCTTACGCATATATATTCAGTTCTTACACATATATATTCAGTTATTACACATATATATTCAGTTCTTATGCATATATATTCCGTTCTTACACATATATATTCTTACACATATATTCCGTTCTTACGCATATATATTCATTTCTTACGCATATATATTCAGTTCTTACGCATATATATTCAGTTCTTACACATATATATTCAGTTCTTACACATATATATTCAGTTCTTACACATATATATTCAGTTCTTACACATATATATATTCAGTTTTTACACATATATATTCCGTTCTTACACATATTTATTCCGTTTTTACACATATATATTCCGTTCTTACACATATATATTCAGTTCTTACACCTATATATTCACTTCTTACACATATATATTCCGTTCATACACATATATATTCCGTTCTTACACGTACATATTACCTTCTTACACATATATATTCCGTTCTTATACATATATATTCCGTTCTTACGCATATATATTCAGTTCTTACGCATATATATTCAGTTCTTACGCATATATATTCAGTTCTTATGCATATATATTCAGTTCTTACACATATATGTTCAGTTCTAACACATATATATTCCGTTCTTACACGTACATATTTCGTTCTTACGCATATATATTCCGTTTTTACACATATATATTCAGTTCTTACACATATATATTCAGTTCTTACACATATATATTCAGTTCTTACACATATATATTCCGTTCTTACACATATATTCCGTTCTTACACATATATATTCCGTTTTTAAACGTATATATTCCGTTCTTACACATATATATTCCGTTCTTACACATATATTTTCCGTTCTTACACATATATATTCCGTTCTTAGGCATATATATTCCGTTCTTTCGCATATATATTCAGTTTTACGCGTATATATTCGGTTCTTACGCATATATATTCAGTTCTTACAAATATATTCAGTTTTACACACATATATACAGTTCTTACACATATATATTCACTTCTTACACATATATATTCAGTTTTTACACATATATATTCAATTCTTACACATATATATTCGTTCTTACACATATATATTCAGTTCTTCCACGTATATATTCCGTTCTTACACATATATATTCCGTTCATACACATATATATTCAGTTCTTACACATATATATTCACTTCTTACACATATATATTCAGTTCTTACACATATATATTCCGTTCTTACACATATTTATTCCGTTCTTACACATATATATTCCGTTCTTACACGTACATATTCCGTTCTTACACATATATATGCCGTTCTTACGCATATATATTCAGTTCTTTCGCATATATATTCAGTTCTTACACATATATTTTTAGTTCTTACAGATATATATTTAGTTCTTACGCATATATATTCAGTTCTTACGCATATATATTCAGTTCTTACGCATATATATTCATTTCTTACACATATATGTTCAGTTCTTACACATATATATTCCGTTCTTACACGTACATATTCCGTACTTACAAATATATATTCCGTTCTTACACATATATATTCAGTTCTTACACATATATATTCACTTCTTACACATATATATTCCGTTCTTACACGTACATATTCCGTACTTACAAATATATATTCCGTTCTTACACATATATATTCAGTTCTTACACATATATATTCACTTCTTACACATATATATTCAGTTCTTACGCATATATATTCCGTTCTTACGCATATATATTCCGTTCTTACACATAAATATTCAGTTCTTACACATATATATTCAGTTCTTACACGTACATATTCCGTTCTTACACATATATTACGTTCTTACGCATATATATTCCGTTCTTACGCATTTATATTCAGTTCTTACGCATATATATTCAGTTCTTACACATATATATTCCGTTCTTACGCATATATATTCCGTTCTTACGCATATATATTCAGTTCTTACACATATATATTCAGTTTAACGCATATATATTCAGTTCTTACGCATATATATTCAGTTCTTACACATATATATTCGGTTCTTACACATATGTATTCAGTTCTTACGCATATATATTCCGTTCTTAAACATATATATTCTTACACATATATTCCGTTCTTACTCATATATATTCAGCTCTTACACATATATATTCCGTTCTTACACATATATATTCCGTTCTTACACATATTTATTCCGTTCTTACACATATATATTCCGTTCTTACACATATATATTCCGTTCTTACACGTACATATTCCGTTCTTACACATAATATTCCGTTCTTACACATATATATTCAGTTCTTACAAATATATATTCAGTTCTTACGCATATATATTCATTTCTTACGCATATATATTCAGTTCTTACGCATATATATTCATTTCTTACACATATATGTTCAGTTCTAACACATATATATTCCGTTTTTACACGTATATATTCCGTTCTTACACATCTATATTCCGTTCTTACACATATATATTCCGTTCTTACGCATATATATTCCGTTCTTACACATAAATATTCAGTTCTTACACATATATATTCAGTTCTTACACGTACATATTCCGTTCTTACACATATATTACGTTCTTACGCATATATATTCCGTTCTTACGCATTTATATTCAGTTCTTACGCATATATATTCAGTTCTTACACATATATATTCCGTTCTTACGCATATATATTCCGTTCTTACGCATATATATTCAGTTCTTACACATATATATTCAGTTTAACGCATATATATTCAGTTCTTACGCATATATATTCAGTTCTTACACATATATATTCGGTTCTTACACATATGTATTCAGTTCTTACGCATATATATTCCGTTCTTAAACATATATATTCTTACACATATATTCCGTTCTTACTCATATATATTCAGCTCTTACACATATATATTCCGTTCTTACACATATATATTCCGTTCTTACACATATTTATTCCGTTCTTACACATATATATTCCGTTCTTACACATATATATTCCGTTCTTACACGTACATATTCCGTTCTTACACATAATATTCCGTTCTTACACATATATATTCAGTTCTTACAAATATATATTCAGTTCTTACGCATATATATTCATTTCTTACGCATATATATTCAGTTCTTACGCATATATATTCATTTCTTACACATATATGTTCAGTTCTAACACATATATATTCCGTTTTTACACGTATATATTCCGTTCTTACACATCTATATTCCGTTCTTACACATATATATTCAGTTCTTACAAATATATATTCAGTTCTTACACATATATATTCAGTTCTTACACATATATATTCCGTTCTTACACATATATATTCCGTTCTTACACATATTTATTCCGTTCTTACACATATATATTCCGTTCTTACACATATATATTCCGTTCTTACACGTACATATTCCGTTCTTACACATAATATTCCGTTCTTACACATATATATTCAGTTCTTACAAATATATATTCAGTTCTTACGCATATATATTCATTTCTTACGCATATATATTCAGTTCTTACGCATATATATTCATTTCTTACACATATATGTTCAGTTCTAACACATATATATTCCGTTTTTACACGTATATATTCCGTTCTTACACATCTATATTCCGTTCTTACACATATATATTCAGTTCTTACAAATATATATTCAGTTCTTACACATATATATTCAGTTCTTACACATATATATTCCGTTCTTACACATATATATTCCGTTCTTACACATATATATTCCGTTTTTAAACGTGTAGTATATATTCCGTTCTTACACATATATATTCAGTTCTTACACATATATTTTCCGTTCTTACACATATATATTCAGTTCTTACGCATATATATTCCGTTCTTACACATATATATTCCATTCTTAAGCATATATATTCAGTTCTTACGCATATATATTCAGTTTTTACGCATATATATTCATTTCTTACACATATATGTTCAGTTCTTACGCATATATATTCAGTTTTACGCATATATATTCAGTTACTACAAATATATATTCTGTTCTTACGCATTACAAATATATATTCAGTTCTTACGCATATATATTAAGTTCTTACGCATATATATTCAGTTCTTACGCATATATATTCATTTCTTACACATATATGTTCAGTTCTAACACATATATATTCCGTTCTTACATGTACATATTCCGTTCTACACATATATATTCCGTTCTTACACATATATATTCAGTTCTTACAGATATATATTCAGTTCTTACACATATATATTCAGTTCTTACACATATTTATTCCTTTCTTACACATATATATTCCGTTCTTACACATATATATTCCGTTTTTACACGTGTAGTATATATTCCGTTCTTACACATATATTTTCCGTTCTTACACATATATATTCAGTTCTTACGCATATATATTCCGTTCTTACACATATATATTCCATTCTTACGCATATATATTCAGTTCTTACGCATATATATTCAGTTCTTACGCATATATATTCATTCTTACACATATATGTTCAGTTCTTACGCATATATATTCAGTTTTACGGATATATTTCAGTTACTACAAATATATATTCCGTTCTTACGCATTTATATTCAGTTCTTACGCATATATATTCATTTCTTACACATATATGTTCAGTTCTTACACATATATATTCCGTTCTTACACGTACATATTCCGTTCTTACACATATATATTCCGTTCTTACACATATTTATTCCGTTCTTACACATATATATTCACTTCTTACACCTATATATTCCGTTCTTACACATATATATTCCGTTCTTGCACGTACATATTCCGTTCTTACACATATATATTCACTTCTTACACATACATATTCAGTTCTTACACATATATATTCCGTTCTTTCGCATATATATTCAGTTTTACGCATATATATTCGGTTCTTACGCATATATATTCAGTTCTTACAAATATATTCAGTTTTACACACATATATACAGTTCTTACACATATATATTCACTTCTTACACATATATATTCAGTTTTTACACATATATATTCAATTCTTACACATATATATTCAGTTCTTCCACGTATATATTCCGTTCTTACACATATATATTCCGTTCATACACATATATATTCAGTTCTTACACATATATATTCACTTCTTACACATATATATTCAGTTCTTACACATATATATTCCGTTCTTACACATATTTATTCCGTTCTTACACATATATATTCCGTTCTTACACGTACATATTCCGTTCTTACACATATATATGCCGTTCTTACGCATATATATTTAGTTCTTTCGCATATATATTCAGTTCTTACACATATATTTTTAGTTCTTACAGATATATATTTAGTTCTTACGCATATATATTCAGTTCTTACGCATATATATTCAGTTCTTACGCATATATATTCAGTTTTACACACATATATACAGTTCTTACACATATATATTCACTTCTTACACATATATTTTTAGTTCTTACAGATATATATTTAGTTCTTACGCATATATATTCAGTTCTACGCATATATATTCAGTTCTTACGCATATATATTCATTTCTTACACATATATGTTCAGTTCTTACACATATATATTTCGTTCTTACACGTACATATTCCGTACTTACAAATATATATTCCGTTCTTACACATATATATTCAGTTCTTACACATATATATTCACTTCTTACACATATATATTCAGTTCTTACACATATATTCCGTTCTTACACAGATATATTTCGTTCTTACACATATATATTCCGTTCTTACACATATATATTCCGTTCTTAGACATATATTTTACGTTCTTACACATATATATTCCGTTCTTACACATATATATTCAGTTCTTACACATATATATCCAGTTCTTACACATATATATTCCGTTCTTACACATATATATTCCGTTCTTACACATATATATTCCGTTCTTACACATACATATTCCGTTCTTACACGTACATATTCCATTCTTACACATATATATTCCGTTCTTACGCATATATATTCCGTTCTTACGCATTTATATTCAGTTTTAACGCATATATATTCAGTTCTTACACATATATATTCAGTTCTTACGCATATATATTCCGTTCTTACGCATATATATTCCGTTCTTACACATAAATATTCAGTTCTTACACATATATATTCAGTTCTTACACGTACATATTCCGTTCTTACACATATATTACGTTCTTACGCATATAATTTCCGTTCTTACGCATTTATATTCAGTTCTTACGCATATATATTCAGTTCTTACACATATATATTCCGTTCTTACGCATATATATTCCGTTCTTACGCATATATATTCAGTTCTTACAC
>JAWPHD010025677.1:0-15568 GCA_037043455.1 Cyrtodaria siliqua
GTTCAGTTCTTAGGCATATATATTCAGTTCTTACACATATATATTCAGTTCTTACAAATATATATTCAGTTCTTTCACATATATATTCAAATCTAACACATATATATTCAGTTCTTACGCATATATATTCAGTTCTTACGCATATATATTCAGTTCTTACACATATATATTCAGTTTTTACGCATATATATTCAGTTCTTACGCAGTATATATTCAGTTCTTACGCATATATATTCAGTTCTTACACATATATATTCAGTTCTTACACATATATATACAGTTCTTACACATATATATTCAGTTCTTACACATATATATTCAGTTCTTACACATATATTCAGTTCTTACACAATATATTCAATTCTTAGGCATATATGTTCAGTTCTTACACATATATATTCAGTTCTTACACATAAATTTTCAGTTCTTTCACTTATATATTCAGTTCTAACACATATATATTCAGTTCTTACGCATATATATTCATTTCTTACGCATAAATATTCAGTTCTTACGCATATATATTCAGTTCTTACGCATATATATTCAGTTCCTACTCATATATATTCAGTTCTTACACATATATATTCAGTTCTTACACATATATATTCATCTTACACATATATATTCAGTTCTGACGCATATATTCATTTCTTACGCATATATATTCCGTTCTTACGCATATATTTTCAGTTCTTACTCATATATTCAGTTCTTACGCATATATATTCAGTTCTTACGCATATATGTTCAGTTCTTACGCATATATATTCAGTTCTTACGCATATATATTCAGTTCTTACACATATATATTCAGTTCTTACGCATATATATTCAGTTCTTACGCATATATGTTCAGTTCTTACGCATATATGTTCAGTACTTACGCATATATGTTCAGTTCTTGCACATATATATTCAGTTCTTACACATATATATTTAGTTCTTACACGTATACATGATATATATTCAGTTCTTACACATATATATTCAGTTCTTACACATATATATTTAGTTCTTACACATATATATTCAGTCCTTACACATATATATTCAGTTCTTACACATATATATTCAGTTCTTACGCATATATATTCAGTTCTTACGCATATATCTTCAGTTCTTACGCATATATATTCAGTTCTTACACATATATATTCAGTTCTTACGCATATATATTCAGTCTTTACACATATATATTCAGTTCTTACAAATATATATTCAGTTCTTTCACATATATATTCAAATCTAACACATATATATTCAGTTCTTACGCATATATATTCAGTTCTTACGCATATATATTCATTTCTTACGCATAAATTTTAGTTCTTACGCATATATATTCATTTCTTACGCATATATATTCAGTTCTTACGCATATATATTCAGTTCTTACACATATATATTCAGTTCTTACACATAAATATTCATCTTACACATATATATTCCGTTCTTACGCATATATATTCAGTTCTTACGTATATATTCATTTCTTACGCATATATATTCCGTTCTTACACATATATTTTCAGTTCTTACTCATATATTCAGTTCTTACGCATATATATTCAGTTCTTACGCATATAAATTCAGTTCTTACGCATATATATTCATTTCTTACACATATATATTCAGTTCTTACGCATATATATTCAGTTCTTACGCATATATGTTCAGTTCTTACGCATATATGTTCAGTTCTTACGCATATATGTTCAGTTCTTGCACATATATATTCAGTTCTTACACATATATATTTAGTTCTTATACATATACATGATATATATTCAGTTCTTACACATATATATTCAGTTCTTACACATATATATTCAGTTCTTACACATATATATTCAGTCCTTACACATATATATTCAGTTCTTACACATATATATTCAGTTCTTACGCATATATATTCAGTTCTTACGAATATATATTCAGTTCTTACGCATATATATTCAGTTCTTACGCATATATATTCAGTTCTTACACATATATATTCAGTTCTTACACATATATATTCAGTTCTTACGCATATATATTCAGTTCTTACACATATATATTCAGTTCTTAAACTTATATATTCAGTTGTTACACATATATATTCAGTTCTGAACATACATATTCAGTCCTGACGCATATATATTCCGTTCTTACGCATATATATTTCGTTCTTACGCATATATATTCAGTTCTTACACATATATATTCAGTTCTTACGCATATATATTCAGTTCTTACGCATATATGTTCAGTTCTTACGCATATATGTTCAGTTCTTAGGCATATATATTCAGTTCTTACACATATATATTCAGTTCTTACAAATATATATTCAGTTCTTTCACATATATATTCAAATCTAACACATATATATTCAGTTCTTACGCATATATATTCAGTTCTTACGCATATATATTCAGTTCTTACACATATATATTCAGTTTTTACGCATATATATTCAGTTCTTACGCATATATATTCAGTTCTTACGCATATTTATTCAGTTCTTACACATATATATTCAGTTCTTACACATATATATACAGTTCTTACACATATATATTCAGTTCTTACACATATATATTCAGTTCTTACACATATATTCAGTTCTTACACATATATATTCAATTCTTAGGCATTAATGTTCAGTTCTTACACATATATATTCAGTTCTTACACATAAATTTTCAGTTCTTTCACTTATATATTCAGTTCTAACACATATATATTCAGTTCTTACGCATATATATTCATTTCTTACGCATAAATATTCAGTTCTTACGCATATATATTCAGTTCTTACGCATATATATTCAGTTCCTACTCATATATATTCAGTTCTTACACATATATATTCAGTTCTTACACATATATATTCATCTTACACATATATATTCAGTTCTGACGCATATATTCATTTCTTACGCATATATATTCCGTTCTTACGCATATATTTTCAGTTCTTACTCATATATTCAGTTCTTACGCATATATATTCAGTTCTTACGCATATATGTTCAGTTCTTACGCATATATATTCAGTTCTTACGCATATATATTCAGTTCTTACACATATATATTCAGTTCTTACGCATATATATTCAGTTCTTACGCATATATGTTCAGTTCTTACGCATATATGTTCAGTACTTACGCATATATGTTCAGTTCTTGCACATATATATTCAGTTCTTACACATATATATTTAGTTCTTACACGTATACATGATATATATTCAGTTCTTACACATATATATTCAGTTCTTACACATATATATTTAGTTCTTACACATATATATTCAGTCCTTACACATATATATTCAGTTCTTACACATATATATTCAGTTCTTACGCATATATATTCAGTTCTTACGCATATATCTTCAGTTCTTACGCATATATATTCAGTTCTTACACATATATATTCAGTTCTTACGCATATATATTCAGTCTTTACACATATATATTCAGTTCTTACAAATATATATTCAGTTCTTTCACATATATATTCAAATCTAACACATATATATTCAGTTCTTACGCATATATATTCAGTTCTTACGCATATATATTCAGTTCTTACGCATATATATTCAGTTCTTACACATATATATTCAGTTTTTACGCATATATATTCAGTTCTTACGCATATATATTCAGTTCTTACGCATATATATTCAGTTTTTACACATATATATTCAGTTCTTACACATATATATTCAGTTATTACGCATATATATTCAGGTCTTACGCATATATATTTAGTTCTTACGCATTTATATATTCAGTTCTTACGCATATATGTTCAGTTCTTGCACATATATATTCAGTTCTTACACATATATATTTAGTTCTTACGCATATATATTCAGTTCTTACGCATATATGTTCAGTTCTTGCACATATATATTCAGTTCTTACACATATATATTTAGTTCTTACACATATATATTCAGTTCTTACGCATATATATTCAGTTCTCACGTATATATGTTTAGTTCTTACACATATATATTCAGTTCTTACACATATATATTCAGTTCTTACACATATATATTCAGTTCTTACACATATATATTCAGTCGTTACACATATATATTCAGTTCTTACGCATATATATTTAGTTCTTAAACATATATATTCAGTTCTTACGCATATATGTTCAGTTCTTACGCATATATATTCAGTTCTTACGCATAAATATTCCGTTCTTAAGCATATATATTCCGTTTTAACGCATATATATTCAGTTCTTACGCATATATTCAGTTCTTACGCATATATATTCCGTTCTTACGCATATATTTTCAGATCTTACGCATATATTCAGTTCTTACGCATATATATTCAGTTCTTACGTATATATGTTCAGTTCTTACGCATATATATTCAGTTCTTACACATATATATTCAGTTCTTACACATATATATTCAGTTCTTACGCATATATATTAAGTTCTTACGCATATATGTTCAGTTTTTACGCATATATGTTCTGTTCTTGCACATATATATTCAGTTCTTACACATATATATTCAGTTCTTACACATATATATTCAGATCTTACACATATATATTCAGTCCTTACACATATATATTTAGTTCTTACACATATATATTCAGTTCGTACGCATATATATTCAGTTCTTACGCATATATGTTCAGTTCTTACACATATATATTCAGTTCTTACACATATATTTTCAGTTCTTACACATATACATTCAGTTCTTACACATATATATTCAGTTCTTACACATATATATTCAGTTTTTACGCAAATATGTTCAGTTCTTAAACATATATATTCAGTTCTTACACATATATATTCAGTTCTTACAAATATATTTACAGTTCTTTCACATATATATTCAAATCTAACACATATATATTCAGTTCTTACGCATACATATTCAGTTCTTACGCATATATATTCAGTTCTTACACATATATATTCAGTTTTTACGCATATATATTCAGTTCTTACGCATATATATTCAGTTCTTACGCATATATATTCCGTTCTAACACATATATATTCAGTTCTTACGCATATATATTCAGTTCTTACACATATATATTCAGTACTTACACATATATATTCAGATCTTACACATATATATTCAGTCCTTACACATATATATTTAGTTCTTACACATATATATTCAGTTCGTACGCATATATATTCAGTTCTTACGCATATATGTTCAGTTCTTACACATATATATTCAGTTCTTACACATATATTTTCAGTTCTTACACATATACATTCAGTTCTTACACATATATATTCAGTTCTTACACATATATATTCAGTTTTTACGCAAATATGTTCAGTTCTTAAACATATATATTCAGTTCTTACACATATATATTCAGTTCTTACAAATATATTTACAGTTCTTTCACATATATATTCAAATCTAACAAATATATATTCAGTTCTTACGCATATATATTCAGTTCTTACGCATATATATTCAGTTCTTACACATATATATTCAGTTTTTACGCATATATATTCAGTTGTTACACATATATATTCAGTTCTTACGCATATATATTCAGTTCTTACACATATATATTCAGTTCTTACGCATAATATATATTCAGTTCTTACACATATATATTCAGTTCTTACACATATATATTCAGATCTTACACATATATATTCAGTCCTTACACATATATATTTAGTTCTTAGACATATATATTCAGTTCGTACGCATATATTTTCAGTTCTTGCACATATATATTCAGTTCTTACACATATATATTTAGTTCTTACGCATATATATTCAGTTCTTACGCATATATGTTCAGTTCTTGCACATATATATTCAGTTCTTACACATATATATTTAGTTCTTACACATATATAATCAGTTCTTACGCATATATATTCAGTTCTCACGCATATATGTTCAGTTCTTACACATATATATTCAATTCTTACGCATATATGTTCAGTTCTTACACATATATATTCAGTTCTTACACATACATTTTCAGTTCTTTCACATATATATTCAGTTCTATCACATATATATTCAGTTCTTACGCATATATATTCATTCCTTACGCATAAATATTCAGTTCTTACACATATATATTCAGTTCTTACGCATATATATTCAGTTCTTACGCATATATATTCAGTTCTTACACATATATATTCAGTTCTTACACATATATATTCATCTTACACATATATATTCAGTTCTGACGGATATATATTCCATTCTTACGCATATATGATCCGTTTTAACGCCTATATATTCAGTTCTTACGCATATATTCATTTCTTACGCATATATATTCCGTTCTTACGCATATATTTTCAGTTCTTACTCATATATTCAGTTCTTACGCATATATATTCAGTTCTTACGCATATATGTTTAGTTCTTACGCATATATATTCAGTTCTTACGCATATATATTCAGTTCTTACACATATATATTCAGTTCTTACGCATATATATTCAGTTCTTACGCATATATGTTCAGTTCTTACGCATATATGTTCAGTTCTTACGCATATATGTTCAGTTCTTGCACATATATATTCAGTTCTTACACATATATATTTAGTTCTTACACATATACATGATATATATTCAGTTCTTACACATATATATTCAGTTCTTACACATATATATTAAGTTCTTACACATATATATTCAGTCGTTACACATATATATTCAGTTCTTACACATATATATTCAGTTCTTACGCATATATATTCAGGTCTTACGCATATATATTCAGTTCTTACGAATATATATTCAGTTCTTACGCATATATATTCAGTTCTTACACATATATATTCAGTTCTTACACATATATATTCAGTTATTACGCATATATATTCAGTTCTTACACATATATATTCAGTTCTTAAACTTATATATTCAGTTCTTACACATATATATTCAGTTCTTACACATATATTTTCAGTTCTTACACATATATATTCAGTTCTTACACATATATATTCTGTTCTTACACATATATATTCAGTTCTTACACATATATATTCAGTCCATACACATATATATTTAGTTCTTACACATATATATTCAGTTCGTACGCATATATATTCAGTTCTTACGCATATATGTTCAGTTCTTACACATATATGTTCAGTTCTTGCACATATATATTCAGTTCTTACACATATATATTTAGTTCTTACACATATATAATCAGTTCTTACGCATATATATTCAGTTCTCACGCATATATGTTCAGTTCTTACACATATATATTCAATTCTTACGCATATATGTTCAGTTCTTACACATATATATTCAGTTCTTACACATACATTTTCAGTTCTTTCACATATATATTCAGTTCTAACACATATATATTCAGTTCTTACGCATATATATTCATTCCTTACGCATACATATTCAGTTCTTACGCATATATATTCAGTTCTTACGCATAAATATTCAGTTCTTACGCATATATATTCAGTTCTTACGCATATATATTCAGTTCTTACGCATATATATTCAGTTCTTACACATATATATTCAGTTCTTACACATATATATTCAGTTCTTACACATATATATTCAGTTCTGACGCATATATATTCCATTCTTACGCATATATGATCCGTTTTAACGCCTATATATTAAGTTCTTACGCATATATTCATTTCTTACGCATATATATTCCGTTCTTACGCATATATTTTCAGTTCTTACTCATATATTCAGTTCTTACGCATATATATTCAGTTCTTACGCATATATGTTCAGTTCTTACGCATATATATTCAGTTCTTACGCATATATATTCAGTTCTTACACATATATATTCAGTTCTTACGCATATATATTCAGTTCTTACGCATATATGTTCAGTTCTTACGCATATATGTTCAGTTCTTACGCATATATGTTCAGTTCTTGCACATATATATTGAGTTCTTACACATATATATTTAGTTCTTACACATATACATGATATATATTCAGTTCTTACACATATATATTCAGTTCTTACACATATATATTCAGTTCTTACACATATATATTCAGTCGTTACACATATATATTCAGTTCTTACACATATATATTCAGTTCTTACGCATATATATTCAGTTCTTACGCATATATATTCAGTTCTTACGCATATATATTCAGTTCTTACGCATATATATTCAGTTCTTACACATATATATTCAGTTCTTACACATATATATTCAGTTCTTACGCATATATATTCAGTTCTGACACATATATATTCAGTTCTTAAACTTATATATTCAGTTCTTACACATATATATTCAGTTCTTACACATATATTTGCAATTCTTACACATATATATTCAGTTCTTACACATATATATTCAGTTCTTACACATATATATTCAGTTTTTACACATATATATTCAGTCCATACACATATATATTTAGTTCTTACAAATATATATTCAGTTCGTACGCATATATATTCAGTTCTTACGCATATATGTTCAGTTCTTACACATATATATTCAGTTCTTACACATATATTTTCAGTTCTTTCACATATATATTCAGTTCTTACACATATATATTCAGTTCTTACACATATATATTCAGTTTTTACGCAAATATGTTCAGTTCTTAAACATATATATTCAGTTCTTACACATATATATTCAGTTCTTACAAATATATATTCAGTTCTTACACATATATATTCAGTTCTTACACATATATATTCAGTTTTTACAAATATATATTCAGTTCTTTCACATATATATTCAAATCTAACACATATATATTCAGTTCTTACGCATATATATTCAGTTCTTACGCATATATATTCAGTTCTTACACATATATATTCAGTTTTTACGCATATATATTCAGTTCTTACGCATATATATTCAGTTCTTACGCATATATGTTCAGTTCTTGCACATATATATTCAGTTCTTACACATATATATTTAGTTCTTACACATATATAATCAGTTCTCACGCATATATGTTCAGTTCTTACACATATATATTCTGTTCTTACACATATATATTCAGTTCTTACACATATATATTCAGTTCTTACACATATATATTCAGTTCTTACACATATATTCAGTTCTTACACATATATATTCAATTCTTACGCATATATGTTCAGTTCTTACACATATATATTCAGTTCTTACACATAAATTTTCAGTTCTTGCACATATATATTCAGTTCTTACTCATATATATTTAGTTCTTACACATATATAATCAGTTCTCACGCATATATGTTCAGTTCTTACACATATATATTCAGTTCTTACACATATATATTCAGTTCTTACACATATATATTCAGTTCTTACACATATATTCAGTTCTTACACATATATATTCAATTCTTACGCATATATGTTCAGTTCTTACACATATATATTCTGTTCTTACACATATATATTCAGTTCTTACACATATATGTTCATCTTACACATATATATTCAGTTCTGACGCATATATATTCCGTTCTTACGCATATATGATCCGTTTTAACGCCTATATATTCAGTTCTTACGCATATATTCATTTCTTACGCATATATATTCCGTTCTTACGCATATATTTTCAGTTTTTACTCATATATTCAGTTCTTACGCATATATATTCAGTTCATACGCATATATGTTCAGTTCTTACACATATATATTCAGTTCTTACACATATATATTTAGTTCTTATGCATATATATTCAGTTCTTACGCATATATGTTCAGTTTTTACGCATATATATTCAGTTCTTACGCATATATATTCAGTTCTTACGCATATATATTCAGTTCTTACACATATATATTCAGTTCTTACGCATATATATTCAGTTCTTGCACATATATATTCAGTTCTTACACATATATATTTAGTTCTTACACATATATAATCAGTTCTCACGCATATATGTTCAGTTCTTACACATATATATTCAGTTCTTACACATATATATTCAGTTCTTACACATATATATCAGTTATTCTTACACATATATTCAGTTCTTACACATAAATTTTCAGTTCTTGCACATATATATTCAGTTCTTACACATATATATTCAGTTCTTACACATATATAATCATTTCTCACGCATATATGTTCAGTTCTTACACATATATATTCAGTTCTTACACATATATATTCAGTTCTTACACATATATAATTCAGTTCTTACACATATATTCAGTTCTTACACATATATATTCAATTCTTACGCATATATGTTCAGTTCTTACGCATATATATTCTGTTCTTACACATATATATTCAGTTCTTACACATATATGTTCATCTTACACATATATATTCAGTTCTGACGCATATATATTCCGTTCTTACGCATATATGATCCGTTTTAACGCCTATATATTCAGTTCTTACGCATATTTTCATTTCTTACGCATATATATTCCGTTCTTACGCATATATTTTCAGTTCTTACTCATATATTCAGTTCTTACGCATATATATTCAGTTAATACGCATATATGTTCAGTTCTTACACATATATATTTAGTTCTTAGACATATATATTCAGTTCGTACGCATATATTTTCAGTACTTGCACATATATATTCAGTTCTTACACATAAATATTTAGTTCTTACGCATATATATTCAGTTCTTACGCATATATGTTCAGTTCTTGCACATATATATTCAGTTCTTACACATATATATTTAGTTCTTACACATATATAATCAGTTCTTACGCATATATATTCAGTTCTCACGCATATATGTTCAGTTCTTACACATATATATTCAATTCTTACGCATATATGTTCAGTTCTTACACATATATATTCAGTTCTTACACATACATTTTCAGTTCTTTCACATATATATTCAGTTCTAACACATATATATTCAGTTCTTACGCATATATATTCATTCCTTACGCATAAATATTCAGTTCTTACGCATATATATTCAGTTCTTACGCATATATATTCAGTTCTTACGCATATATATTCAGTTCTTACACATATATATTCAGTTCTTACACATATATATTCATCTTACACATATATATTCAGTTCTGACGCATATATATTCCATTCTTACGCATATATGATCCGTTTTAACGCCTATATATTCATTTCTTACGCATATATTCATTTCTTATGCATATATATTCCGTTCTTACGCATATATTTTCAATTCTTACTCATATATTCAGTTCTTACGCATATATATTCAGTTCTTACGCATATATGTTCAGTTCTTACGCATATATATTCAGTTCTTACGCATATATATTCAGTTCTTACACATATATATTCAGTTCTTACGCATATATATTCAGTTCTTACGCATATATGTTCAGTTCTTACGCATATATGTTCAGTTCTTACGCATATATGTTCAGTTCTTGCACATATATATTCAGTTCTTACACATATATATTTAGTTCTTACACATATACATGATATATATTCAGTTCTTACACATATATATTCAGTTCTTACACATATATATTCAGTTCTTACACATATATATTCAGTCGTTACACATATATATTCAGTTCTTACACATATATATTCAGTTCTTACGCATATATATTCAGTTCTTACGCATATATATTCAGTTCTTACGCATATATATTCAGTTCTTACGCATATATATTCAGTTCTTACACATATATTTTCAGTTCTTACACATATATATTCAGTTCTTACGCATATATATTCAGTTCTTACACATATATATTCAGTTCTTAAACTTATATATTCAGTTCTTACACATATATATTCAGTTCTTACACATATATTTTCAGTTTTTACACATATATATTCAGTTCTTACACATATATATTCTGTTCTTACACATATATATTCAGTTCTTACACATATATATTCAGTCCATACACATATATATTTAGTTCTTACACATATATATTCAGTTTGTACGCATATATATTCAGTTCTTACACATATATGTTCAGTTCTTACACATATATATTCAGTTCTTACACATATATGTTCAGTTCTTGCACATATATTTTCAGTTCTTACACATATATATTTAGTTCTTACACATATATAATCAGTTCTCACGCATATATGTTCAGTTCTTACACATATATATTCAGTTCTTACACATATATATTCAGTTCTTACACATATATATTCAGTTCTTACACATATACATTCAGTTCTTACACATATATATTCAATTCTTACGCATATATGTTCAGTTCTTACGCATATATATTCTGTTCTTACACATATATATTCAGTTCTTACACATATATGTTCATCTTACACAAATATATTCAGTTCTGACGCAAACATATTCCGTTCTTACGCATATATAATCCGTTTTAACGCCTATATATTCAGTTCTTACGCATATATTCATTTCTTACGCATATATATTCCGTTCTTACGCATATATTTTCAGTTCTTACTCATATATTCAGTTCTTACGCATATATATTCAGTTCATACGCATATATGTTCAGTTCTTACACATATATATTTAGTTCTTAGACATATATATTCAGTTCGTACGGATATGTTTTCAGTTCTTGCACATATATATTCAGTTCTTACACATATATATTTAGTTCTTACGCATATATATTCAGTTCTTACGCATATATGTTCAGTTCTTGCACATATATATTCAGTTCTTACACATATATATTTAGTTCTTACACATATATAATCAGTTCTTACGCATATATATTCAGTTCTCACGCATATATGTTCAGTTCTTACACATATATATCAAATTCTTACGCATATATGTTCAGTTCTTACACATATATATTCAGTTCTTACACATACATTTTCAGTTCTTTCACATATATATTCAGTTCTAACACATATATATTCAGTTCTTACGCATATATATTCATTCCTTACGCATAAATATTCAGTTATTACGCATATATATTCAGTTCTTACGCATATATATTCAGTTCTTACACATATATATTCATCTTACACATATATATTCAGTTCTGACGCATATATATTCCATTCTTAAGCATATATGATCCGTTTTAACGCCTATATATTCAGTTCTTACGCATATATTCATTTCTTACGCATATATATTCCGTTCTTATGCATATATTTTCAGTTCTTACTCATATATTCAGTTGTTACGCATATATATTCAGTTCTTACGCATATATGTTCAGTTCTTACGCATATATATTCAGTTCTTACGCATATATATTCAGTTCTTACACATATATATTCAGTTCTTACGCATATATATTCAGTTCTTACGCATATATGTTCAGTTCTTACTCATATATATTCAGTTCTTACGCATATATGTTCAGTTCTTGCACATATATATTGAGTTCTTACACATATATATTTAGTTCTTACACATATACATGATATATATTCAGTTCTTACACATATATATTCAGTTCTTACACATATACATTCAGTTCTTACACATATATATTCAGTCGTTACACATATATATTCAGTTCTTACGCATATATATTCAGTTCTTACGCATATATATTCAGTTCTTACGCATATATATTCAGTTCTTACGCATATATATTCAGTTCTTACGCATATATATTCAGTTCTTACACATATATATTCAGTTCTTACACATATATATTCAGTTCTTACGCATATATATTCAGTTCTTACACATATATATTCAGTTCTTAAACTTATATATTCAGTTCTTACACATATATATTCAGTTCTTACACATATATTTTCAGTTCTTACACATATATATTCAGTTCTTACACATATATATTCAGTTGTTACACATATATATTCAGTTCTTACACATATATATTCAGTCCATACACATATATATTTAGTTCTTACACATATATATGCAGTTCGTACGCATATATATTTAGTTCTTACGCATATATGTTCAGTTCTTACACATATATATTCAGTTCTTACGCATATATATTCAGTTCTTACGCATATATATTCAGTTCTTACACATATATTTTCAGTTCTTACACATATATATTCAGTTCTTACGCATATATATTCAGTTCTTACACATATATATTCAGTTCTTAAACTTATATATTCAGTTCTTACACATATATATTCAGTTCTTACACATATATTTTCAGTTTTTACACATATATATTCAGTTCTTACACATATATATTCTGTTCTTACACATATATATTCAGTTCTTACACATATATATTCAGTCCATACACATATATATTTAGTTCTTACACATATATATTCAGTTTGTACGCATATATATTCAGTTCTTACACATATATGTTCAGTTCTCTACACATATATATTCAGTTCTTACACATATATGTTCAGTTCTTGCACATATATTTTCAGTTCTTACACATATATATTTAGTTCTTACACATATATAATCAGTTCTCACGCATATATGTTCAGTTCTTACACATATATATTCAGTTCTTACACATATATATTCAGTTCTTACACATATATATTCAGTTCTTACACATATACATTCAGTTCTTACACATATATATTCAATTCTTACGCATATATGTTCAGTTCTTACGCATATATATTCTGTTCTTACACATATATATTCAGTTCTTACACATATATGTTCATCTTACACAAATATATTCAGTTCTGACGCAAACATATTCCGTTCTTACGCATATATAATCCGTTTTAACGCCTATATATTCAGTTCTTACGCATATATTCATTTCTTACGCATATATATTCCGTTCTTACGCATATATTTTCAGTTCTTACTCATATATTCAGTTCTTACGCATATATATTCAGTTCATACGCATATATGTTCAGTTCTTACACATATATATTTAGTTCTTAGACATATATATTCAGTTCGTACGGATATGTTTTCAGTTCTTGCACATATATATTCAGTTCTTACACATATATATTTAGTTCTTACGCATATATATTCAGTTCTTACGCATATATGTTCAGTTCTTGCACATATATATTCAGTTCTTACACATATATATTTAGTTCTTACACATATATAATCAGTTCTTACGCATATATATTCAGTTCTCACGCATATATGTTCAGTTCTTACACATATATATCAAATTCTTACGCATATATGTTCAGTTCTTACACATATATATTCAGTTCTTACACATACATTTTCAGTTCTTTCACATATATATTCAGTTCTAACACATATATATTCAGTTCTTACGCATATATATTCATTCCTTACGCATAAATATTCAGTTATTACGCATATATATTCAGTTCTTACGCATATATATTCAGTTCTTACACATATATATTCATCTTACACATATATATTCAGTTCTGACGCATATATATTCCATTCTTAAGCATATATGATCCGTTTTAACGCCTATATATTCAGTTCTTACGCATATATTCATTTCTTACGCATATATATTCCGTTCTTATGCATATATTTTCAGTTCTTACTCATATATTCAGTTGTTACGCATATATATTCAGTTCTTACGCATATATGTTCAGTTCTTACGCATATATATTCAGTTCTTACGCATATATATTCAGTTCTTACACATATATATTCAGTTCTTACGCATATATAT